>JAQQSK010005252.1:0-14997 GCA_028658325.1 Potorous gilbertii
TTTGCCATCAGAGAGCTTATATTCTTTCTATTCAATGACATTCCCAGTATTATAGACCTAATAAGGCCTGAAAGTAGCATTTGAGTGTCTCCCTCACTCTAATCATAGAACTCTGTCCAGCATATCACATTGCTGATGATCCATATCCAATAACTCTAGTACCAAGGATAGAATTACTTAGTTATTTCTTCATCTCCTTAGGAAATGATTCAGCTTCTTTGACTACTAGCTATGATTTTCCTAGCAATATCTACTGTGCACTCATAATGAGATTTTCCTCATTTTAAGGTTTTTAATGTGAAATTTTAGTTCACCATCATTAAGAAGGGCACAGTGATTGTGAGTAGGAAGATTATAAGGCCTTCGTACTCTCTGCAGTGCCAATTTCCTTACACTGACCATAGACCTTCCAGTAAGAAATAGACCTTTAGTCCCTGTGTAACCCTATTCCTCTACCCTGCTCCCCATCAATACTCAACTTCTCAGGGGATAAGTATAAATTCTGTAAGGCAAATGCAGTGTGAGCTCTTTTTCCAAATTCCCTGATATACTGATGAGAAGGAAAGAAAGAAGTTTTGATGAGGTAAGGCAGAGTACAAAGGCCTTATAATCTTCCTACTCACTACTGACTTATGAAGTGTTCTGCTCAATTCTGAATGCTGCCTTTTAGGGAAGAAAATTAGCAATCATTAACAAGTCCAAATAAGATGTCCAGGACAGTGAGAGACATTTAAGTCACTGGTGGATCCTGAATTTTGAATGAATTCTCCTCCCTCTCAATCCATTTTTCATTCCATTATACCACGCTGCTAATTGAGGCCACCAAGCATTATTTTTTGGTGGTCAGTTAATGCACTAAGTTTTAATTTCCTAACAATCTGAATTCATTTACTTACTTGTTTTTTGTGGCACTAATGAAATCAGGTTTGTCAGTTTAGTTTCAATGCAGCAGAGTCTGATTTATACCTGGAGAAATTCTTTTTCAGTAACAGAATATTTTCAACTGTTCCACTGATGAGGACTATTAGCACCTGAAAAGATTGGAGGAGAATGTGTGGATGGCTCATCACAAATCTAATTCTCTTTATTAAAAGGAACATCTTGAGAGTCATAGAGCTGAATGAAAATAAAATATTCACTCTTTATGCAAAGCTCTTCAAATCCAAAACCTCAAAAGAAAGGAATTATGTGCCTATAGAATGATTATAGCTAATTCTACAAGTCAAAAAGATGGAAGCTCCATAAAATAAAAACATCATTCATTAATTCCAGAAAACTTCAGTATTTCAAGCTTTGACTCACAATCCCTACTCCTAACTGATTTCCTATGTCCACCAGGGAAAGTGAGCACAAGAAAATTATTAGGCATGTGGGGAAGGGGTGCGTGTGAGCAAATATAAAGATTCGACAATGTCTTAGAAGAGCCCTGCACTGTCAAATGCTGCAAGAAACAGCACATATCAATTCTGGTCAAACAATTAAAGTAATAGAGAATAAAGAAACCAGTCTGAAAATGATGGGAAATATAAGAAAAAGCCTGAAATCAAAAGATCAAGAGAGAAAGCATGAATAAAACCTAGTTCATAAACCATTATAAAGGATCCTAAAACTTAGGGGGAAATGAGTAAATTCTATAAGAGAAACCAAAACACATTGAACAAATAGAATATGAAAGAAAGTGAACTGATATTGCCTCGTGAAAGACGAAATCCTGTAAACTCTACACAGGTCATGGAATAATACTACAAAACCCTGTAGTGACTCAAAAGAAAAAATGATTTCATAAAAGAAGAAATCGTGAATTAATTTGTCAGAAGTTAGAGTTCTTGAGGCATAACTAAAAATCACAAATACTAAAATAGGAAAAATGAGCACATGATGGAAAATCTCTTCAAATAAGTAGAAGCTGTGAGAAAATAATCGATATGGAACATTAAAATTTTGAAGTGGAGGAAAATTTGCATTAGAGAAGCATAAGGCAGGTCTAAAGAAAACCTGAATATAATCCAAATAAATTGACCTTGAATTCAGATGATGCAGTGATAACTGAAGAACGAGAAAATTTCCAAAACTTTCTAAATTAAAAAAAAAAACCAAAAACCTGAACACAATAATAGGGAAAATAAAATAAAATAAATCTCCAGTATTTATGAATAAAGCAAAGGAATAATTGAGAAAACTTATAGATCACTACCACAAAAACAGAAACAAAACTTGTAGAGGGAAATTGAACAATATCATTTACAAACAATATATTGTTGCTAGAAGCTGAGCAGAAGCAGCTTCAAATATGAAATAAAGGCAATTAGAATAACACAAGATTATTCCACCTTTATAAGAAATCACCAGAAACCAGACAATAATGTATTCCAAAAAGCAAAGGAGCTCAAGCTGCATCTGAAAAGGATATATCCCCCAGCCCTGATAGTAACCATCAATGAAAAAATAGACTCACAATGAAAGAGAGGAATTTAAGATATTCCAGATTTTCCCTTCCCAAAAGAGGTGAAAGAACACCTCAAGGTAAATGTGTGGGATCAGCACTAGTTTTGCATTGTAATAAATACAAATTAATAATACTTTGCCATGGCAAGAAATACATTTTAATAAGCTACATTCCCCTGATAGAAAATTATTCTTGAAAAGGAGGGATGTTTTTCCCTCTTTTTTGTTTCCTCAGTACCTAGCACAATGCCTTATATATAATAGCCACTAAATAACAGCATTATGGAATAAATGAATAATTAAAGATTGTTAAGGATATCTGTATCTCAGCTTCAATGACCTTCTCTCTTTCCTCTACCTTAACAGTAGTAACTTTACCCAATGCCTTGAGGTTCTCTCTGTCTCTCTGTATCTCTTTGTCTCTGTCTCTCTATCTCTGTCTCACTCTATCTCTGTCTCTCTCTTTGTGTCTCTGTCTCACCTCTATCCAAACACACAGTCAGGAAGGAATATGATATAAAGCAGAGTTGGGGGACCTTGTGACTTTGAGATCACATGTGGTCCTCTAAGTCCTTAAGTGTGGCCCTTTGACTGAATCCAAACTTAACAAAACAAATCCTTTTATTAAGGGGATCTGTTATGTGAAATTTAGATTCAGTCAAAGAGACACACTTAAGGATCTAGAGGGCCACATGTGGCCTCAAGGCTGTAGGTTCCCCACCCCTGGTATAAGACTTATGCTTCATTACCTGTTCAGGCTCTCTAATCCTTCTTCCAGAGAGGTTCCCACTTTAAGCCCAACTTCTCATTATAGAATGAAAGGCTGTGACTTTGATTCAGAGATTATATAAATTACTGGAAAGAAACTTTGAGATCATCAATGCTAGGCCTCTCACTGTATAGATGAAGAAATCAGATCCTGGGGAGTTGAAGTGATTTGCCCTTAGGGGCAGGAAGGTGGTTCAATGGATAGAAATTTGAGTCAGGAATTAGCATGACCTGAGTTCAAATCTGGCCTCAGGCACTTCTTAGCTATATAACCTTGGGAAAGTTTTAACCTCATTCTGGTTCAGTTTCTTTGAAAGAATGAGGATAATAGTTTCTTTCTGCAAAGTGTGTTGAGAGGATCACATGGATTAACATCGTAAAGTTCTTAGTGAACCCATCATGGGTTCACTCTATATACTATTATTTTTATTGCTCTTATTTGTCCGAGATGATATAACCTCTACTAAAGGAATTTTGAGATAGTAAGCATGTCAAAGCGGGGTTTTAGGCAAGCAAGTTTCCTAGGTTTTCTGAATGCCCACCATTTAGCACAGCTTCCTAGCCCTGGGCAGATCACTATATATTGAGATGGTTATCCTACTGACTTCCATTGATGTCATACTCCAACGCCTCCTTGAAGTTGGAAGATGACTTAGATTCTCAAAACTTATGCCAGTGGAGTCTGATTTCTAGCAGCTCCTTCCATGTTGCAAAGACTTCAGATACAGATCTGGTAATTAAAGGAACATTTTTCATTGGAAGATTGGTCCAGTTAAAATTCAGAAAAAAATCTTATCAACATGTTGGCTACAAGGTGATGGATTCTTTAGTAAAGACAACTATTTAAGACTATTTACTAAATGATAGGAGTGCTGCAACTGGCAAAATCTAGAGCCTTGAAACATTAAAGTGGTATTTCAATGATACCAAGAAATGAATGGAACATTCCTAGATGTTCTATTTAGTGGGTCAGTATTTCTTGGTTTCATTTGAGAAATACTGATAGTTTTAATCCTTCAGGTTATGATATCTATTTTCTAACCTAAAGCATCACTAAGGTTGGCACTCTCTACAATCTAAATTATCCAGAAATTCAAGTATCTACCATTCACTTCCATTCACTGTATATTTTCTACATTTTCTTTTTGTTCTGGATCTGCCAATGACTGGAGAGTTACTTGACTGAACTGTGTTCCAAATGTATAGATTGTCGTAAAAGAAATATCCTACTTGATATTGTAAAACCTGCCAGGTAGTAAAAGGAGCCACTGCAGATTGTTTCATGTTCCCTGGTTCCTGATATTTTAAATTGTGTCAGTATTTGGTACTTGCTCCTATATTTGTAGGAACTGCCAACCTCCTACATGAATGACTTGCCCAGAATCCCTACCTCTCCTTCCTCTTCCCACCCATTTTTAGTGGATTACCATAGTGACTCCCTCCTCAGCTTTCCAGTTTGAAACCTCAGCAGCCAGTCTGATTACTATTTGCTTTAATTCATGAATAACTCAGACAATCTGGGCCTCCTTTTCTTCATGTAATTGCTTTTGATTGCTAAAGATCTGGGAGAATTCAGTTAATATTTTTGGACCACAGTTTCCTCATCTATAAACTAAGTAAGTTGGATCAGATGATCTCTAATAGATCCCTTTCTTTTTCCTGTCATTTATAATTTTATCTATCTATATGTATGTGTATATATCCACACAAATATATGAAATATATATATTACCTAATATGTGCATATTTAATTCAGCAATATAGTTACAAAACTCCACTATTTATTGGCATACTCCTGTCTTATTTGTTTTCTTCTGTGTATTTTTTTTAATTCCAGATCTCAATCCAATGATCCTATTTTCTGAATGCCAACACTTGCAATCCTTCTCCCAGTCTACGACTTAGGCATAGACATTTTTTTCCCTTGGGGAATATATGTCAGTTAACAAACCTAAGAAAACTTCAACCCAGATACCAACAGACAGGTGACATTATTATTGATACTCCTGAAAAGAGTACTCATGAGAGAAAAGCACATAGCCAATTGCCAAACCATTATCTTAAAATACAGCATTTCCCTGAAATATCTGGAGCAGGCAATGCGGTCATCATTTGCAAAGCACATGGGCAGAGGTGTTATCGGTGATTCTGATTTTATGTTTAGCAGTTATTAATAGTAGTAGAATGATAATGGCATCATTTCATATCCAGGGCTCCCTTAGCATTTCTATTTCTAATTTATCATCCATAAGATTTCAGGATAGAGCCAATGTGTTATCTCGAAGCAACACAACTGTTGGGAGATTGCCAACCATCAAAGCAAGCTGACAATACCATCTGAGAGGCTCAGAATTTTTAATTCTCTCAAGGATCTAGTGGAAATTATTTTACGAAATCATCTCCTACTATTCCATAAATCACTTTTTATGAAATTTGTATTTGTTTTATTCTACTGGTTCTAATCTTGAAATATTTAGCATTCTTAGACTCAGAAAAATATTGTTCATACCACAGGGATAAATGTTGGAAGTGGCATATATTCAAGGTGCCTTCCCTCCATTTGTTTGTGGGTGCGGGGCATTCTTCAGGACTCGTCCTCTGAAGCAGTTGTGGGGTTGTCAGGTTAAAAAAAATTACTCACATAAACCAGTGCTCTTTTTAGAACATTTTCAGAATATTCAGTCCTTTTAGAAATTATGTTTGATGATATGAAATGACATTTACTAATTCTGATCTATGTCCCTAAATCTAAGGACTATTTATAGTGATCTTTCAACTTCATTAACATGAAGTAGCAGCCAAGAGTTACTGAATGGGGAAAAGTTGACCAGGAACTCCTTGTTTTGGTAATAAACTTTTTATCTCATATCATCTCCATTTCTACTTCCTCATCTCTCTGGGAGCAACTACATCACATATTTCTTTTGTGATCATTTTCTGTCTTTTTAAAGAATCACTAAAATGAAATTCTGTGTGGTATAGTATATTCTCTCTCTCTTTCTCTCTCTCTCTCTCTCTCTCTCTCTCTATATATATATATATGTATATATATATATATATACATATATATATATATACATATTAAGTATAAATCTCCATCTTCAGTTATTATTTGTTTTCTAATTCAACAAAACCTTATGGATGCTTACTGTGAGAGGTGCTAGGGTTATAAATGTAAATGAAGCATGACCTCTGCCCTTGAATTAGTTTTATTTTGGGTTCCTTACCATTTAGCATTGAATACTTTCTAAATGAGTGAATTTATTGTAATACAATGGCCAGAGAACTTAAAAATAATTGCTCCACAAAATTTAAGCATCCTAACAAGGTTTAGTGAAGGATATTCTTTATAGCTGGTAGAAACATCCAGATAGCTGGAGACAGAGAGTAGAGAAGGAGTGCAGTTCAAGATGTGTGTGTGGGGGGAATACAGTTCCTCTAGTAAGCACCTCACATTGAGTCTTCTATCAGTTTTGTCTATAGTGGAGGGGTCTACAATCTCAAATTAACTTCTAGAGGTGGTAGCACCAAACTCCAATCTTCTTCCTTTATCTAGGAAAGATCCCTCCTCTAGCACATGATAATGATATTTCATGAGTTTTTCTTTCATAGTAGAAGTTCTAAGGCAGAGATCGGTGAGGAGAAAAGCATTACCTTTTATTTCTTCTTCTGCATTCTCCTTTAAGCTATCTGAATGTTGTATTGGGTTGCAAGGCCATAAATCAAAAGAGAAGACTTAGGAGGACTTTCATCCCATAGCTGACGACGTATTTAGGGGTGGTGGTGGTGGCAATGATTTCCTCAAGGCCTTGAGTTGTGTCTTGGAAATTTTCTCAGTATCCATGAACTTCCTCCTTTACCAAGGTAGCTAGAGTGTTCTAGGAATTTACATGGAAATTCAACTCAATTTCATTAGATTCATTCTAGTATTCTAGTTTATCAAGGCATTTTTGGATCCTGGACTGTCATCCAATGTATTAGCTGCCCCTCCAAGTTTTGAATGATCAGAAAATTTGATAAGCACCACAACTATTCCCTCCTCTATGTCATTGATAGAAATGCTAAACAGAATGAGTCCAAGGACAGATTCTTGGAAAATATTAGACATTCTTCCAAGTTGATATAGAACAATTAATTCCTACTCTTTAGATTCAGTCATTCAACAAACCCAATATCTACCTAACTCTATTGTTATCCAGTCTATATTTCTCCATCTTTTCTGCCAGAAGCTAGATAAGAGGCTTTATGGCTTAAGAAAAGCAAGGAGTGGGGGAAGAATAATGGTTGGCATTGTTGGTTCATACCTTGAATTTGTGGTTTAACTCCTAACTTTCTGGAACCAAACACAGACTCTAAAACATGCAAGAATAACACTTTAGGACCAATAACACTTTTATTCCAGGTGATTTTCAGTATCTTATATATTAAGTGTCTTGCTTCTTTAATATATAGATGGGTCCCAATTAATGCAAATAATGAATTCCTTAATATGGTCATATGGATCTGAGTTCACACTATTTGAAATAATAATTATGTAAAATACAGCAATTGGTTCCAACCCAATGGAAATCTGCAGTATGAATTAAATGATGTGACCATTTTAGGTGATTTATTATTCCTCCTAGTCTGGAACTAGCTATAGATGAACCGATAACTAGGAGGGCTAGCATAACCCCTACAGCAGACCTCACAAAATTTACTACCTAGTAGTAATGAGAAGATATGCTATGCACACAGATAGATGTAAAATTAATTAGACTGTAAGTGCATAAAAAGAGTAGATGTGCTCTAAAGTGTATGAATGAAATGTACACTTGAGAGGATCAGGGAAGAATTTTGAAGGTGATAGAATTTGATACTGACTTGAAGCCTATGAAGGATAATGATGATATGGAAATGTTTTCTTATGGAAATTTTAGCCCCTCATTTCCCTTTTTCAGTCTCCTTTCCCAACCCCCTCAAATCATAACCATCATGAGACAACTATGTAATTGGTGAGCAAGGATGTCTCCTTAGTTTATGGAAATGGCTTCTCAGTCATATCTCTAGCTCATCATGCAACCATCTCATAATATTTGAAGATGGTTCCCATATCCCTCATTTTCAGAAATAGGTTGCTGGAAATCCCTGACCCTTTTCCCAGAGTCATGAAAATTGGTTCAGCCTAGGGCACAGTAATGAAGTTTGTCTTTGAGGGCATATCATCACTATTTCATCATCTATCATCACTGTCCATTAGACACTTGTCACAATGATGTGCCTGGATTACTGAGACCCTCTCTCTCTCATCTTGACTTTTCCAGACAACAACTAAATTGTCAGACTCTTTTTGACTTCATCCTGTGAGGATACTATCTTCTTTCCTGACTGCCTGACTTGAAAAACTGAGCTACGAGGCACCTCAGAGCTAGCTATACTCTCAGACAACAACTTGCTTGTATGTCAGGCAGTTTTTGCCAATTGCCAATACATCTTAGCCATTCAATTAACCCAGGTCTGTTCCACAGTTCTTTCTTGTAGCTTACATATTTTGTAGTTGTTGTTCAGTTATTTTCAGTCATGTCTGACCCTCCATGACCCCATTTGGGATTTTCTTGACAAGGATACTGGAATGATTTTCCATTTCTTTCTCTCATTCATTTTATAGATGAGAAAACAGAGGCAAATATATTTAAGTAACTTGTCCAGGGTCACATAGCTAGTAAGTGTCTGAGGCCAGATTTGAATTCAGGATGATAAATCTTCCTGATTTCAGGACTAACAATCTATCCACTGAGCACCTAGCTACAGCAGTGTACATATAGAAACCAATTGAATTACTTCCTATTCAGGAGTTCCCACTTAACAGGACCATAGACATAAGACAACTCCACAAACTTTCCTCAAGTGTACAGTTTCTAAAGATGCCATACCAATTGATGGATGAGGGGAGAGAATCTCTAGAAGACGAAGTCTTCCCAAGCTCCTAAGTCCTATAAGCTCAATCCGATCACCAGAATTAAGATGTCTTTCACTGTTTCTTATCAGCTCTTTGTTGGAGTTGGAGGGTTAGGAGGCCTGAGGGAAGGGAAAGGGAAAAGGCTATGAGAATTAGCTGGAAAAAAATGCTGTCCCAAATGCACCATGGACAGCTAGATTGTATGATCCTAAGTGCAGTGGGTTAATAAAGGTGATATTAATGTGAACTAGAGTAGTCAGGGAAAACTTTATGAGATTGGGCCTTGAAAGATGGGGGAAAATGGGATATGCAGAGAGGAAGAAAAAAGGTTATTATCCCTACTATGTGGCAGCACTATGCTAGGTATGAATAAAAGCACTTTGTTCTCAGAACAGGGAGGATAAGGGATAACTTGGATCCTGAGCTGGAGAGTGAGAGCAGGTCCTGGTTATTGTGGATCTGAAGTACCAGCCCTTGGTAAGGAAATTGAAAAGTAAGGTCCTATGATGATGTTTCTAGAACCACTGATCTATACAGTCACATTGCTGACCAGATAAAAAATAAACATTCAGTTTGGGATGGTGGTAAGGGCTGGGGAGGTGGAAGAATCATGGGAACATTATGGCTGCTATCCTGATTTCTTGCAAACTCAGGCTGAGCCCCATCCTTCTTTGATCTGAGAAATATTACCTATGTGTAACAATGACATTTGTGAAGACATTTGAGTCCATAATGTTAATTACTGCAATTAATTAAGGAAATTGTAAGAAGGGTTCAAAGGAGAGGATTTCTAAACCATTAATGAGGTCTTCTTAATGAGGTGGGTGACTCTTTGCCAGGAAATAAATTACTATCAAGAAATTTGATCTTCCTTTTTGAAACACTCTGTGTGTGTGTGTGTGTTTGTGTGTGTGTGTTTTGAGAGAGTGAGGAGAAGGGAACTTTTGTGATATTTGATTGGAAAAAGAATTGTTCCCTACATTCTTCAATGGAAAACATACTTTTTAAGTTCTCACTATGTAAAGGGTCATGAGATTCAATATGGCCCATGGCTAGACAACTGACCACAGAATTCAGAAGACCTGGGATCAAATGAGATAATGTAAAGAAAGCTCTTTGTAAACCTTAAGTCACTGTGCAAATTCTACGAATCTGATAACGATTATTAATATACAATATATATTATATAATGAATATGTATATTTCACCACTCTGTGGTGAACAAGCCATTTAACTCCTCAGTGCCCTAGGTAATGATATATTACGGATCAGGCACTGATCGGCACTGGCTGAGGCAGTTTTCTCACTGAGCGTTCCTCACACAGATGAAATCACATATCTAGTCTAGAACAACAACAAAAATCACGTGTCTAAGTGAACAGAAGTCATTCAAATGTGTTCCTCTCTGAGAACGAAGGACGAACAGCAAGAGTACACATCAGAGGATGGATTTGTCCAGTTTGTTTATTTGTTTTGGGGAGGGAGAGAAAAAATTAAATCCTGGTGCTGTATCCAAGCAGGAATGTCAGGTGAGCTGTGGTGATGTGAATCCAGCGAGCTCTGCATTGGAGCAGGAAACTCACTGCTGGGAGTGAGAGAAAACGGAGTTTCTCTTAATAACACAATCCTCCTCTTCCAAAACTTAGGTCCATTGTGATGGACTAAACTCTCTCTCTCTCTCTCTCTCTCTCTCTCTCTCTCTCTCTCTCTCTGTCTCTCTCTCTCTCTCTTTCTCTCTGTCTCTCTGTCTCTCTTTCTCCCCCTCTCTCTCCCTCCCTCCCTCTCTTTCCCTCTGTTCCCTTTTCTAGAAGATTCTGTGGTGGGCCCTTGACACTGTCCTGCTCCTCCTTTCTAAAGGAAGAGAATCATCCCTAATTGTAATCCCTCCATTGTATTATCATGCCTGGCCCAATCACGAGCTATCTGCTGCATATGTCCTGGGGAACAAAAGGTGACACATGCTTATTATCATTCACTGAAAAGAAAAACCTCAGAAATATCATAATCCCAGAGACTATAAACATCTTTCAGGTCAGAAGCATTTATTAGGTTTTTTGCATGCCCTCCCCCAAAATCCACTCATTCAAGTGTACAAGTGATTTAAGATTTTCATTTGGTAATAAAGACTGTTAAGAGATCTCATGAGTTAGAAGGAAAGTGTTATGAACATTAAATGTATTATTATTTATACTTTTCCTGGTTTCAAAGGGTTACATGAGCTTTCTGTTTGATCTATCTGATGATATGACAAATGCTCATGTGTTGTGGACAAGTGCGGACAATTTCTAGTTTACTGCTACACAGCCATGGGTAGCCACGCTTGGGATCTTGCTTCTTCCATAACCTCTCTGGGTGTCATGAAGGACTAGGTTAGATATCATCACAAGTTCCTTTCCTGCCCTCATCTGTGTCCCAAAGTTACATTGGTTGTTTTCCTATGGGTAAGCAAGTCAATATCTTGGAGTAGGAAACTGCAGAACCTCGGAGATCAAAAGCACCTGAGAGTTCATCTTGTCCCACTCATATCTGAAGAGGAATCCTCTCTAACAATGTCCATGAGCAATGCATGTCCAGCCTCCTCTTGATGACCCTCAGCGACAAGAAACTTACTCTCTCCTGAGGATTTCTAGTTTTTTTTTTTAGAAAGCAATTTTGCTTTCCTTATGCAGAGTTACAATCTACCTCTAAGCAATTCCTAATTTTACCCTCTGTTATGAATTCAAACAAGTCTAATATCATTTCCCTATGACTACCCTCTAAATACTTAAGCACAACTCTCCTGTCCCTCCAAACTCTTTTCTTCTGTATTCTAAATATCCTTAGTTCCTTAATTTACCCTTGCATGTCTCCAATATTCATTGCTTTGCACAATACCTAACACACCATTTCCAATCATCCTGATCTATATATGGCCACTGGACCCAGATGGCTCTGGAGGAGAAAGTGAGGCTGGTGACTTTGCACAGCCCTCCCTCCCTTAGATCCAAGTCACTTGCAAGCTACGCCATCACCTTCCTGACGTCATGGTCCTCTTCAAGAATGAAGGACAAAGAACAACCTGTGCTCCCCTTGTTTGTGGGGCACAGTGGAGAGAGTGCTGGGTCTAGTGTCAGGAAGACTCCTCTTTATGGGTTCAAATCTGGCCTCTGACACCTACGAGCTGTGTGACCCTGGTCAAGTCACCTTACCCTATATACCTCAGTTCCTCAATCTGTAAAATGAGCTAGAGAAGGAAATGGCAAACCACTTTGTCATCTTTACTAAGAAAACCCCAAATGGGATCACAAAGAGTCAGACATGACTCAACCACAAAATCCCTACTGTTTTCCAGCATGAGCATCAGATGTGCTTGAAACACCCAAACTATGATCACAGCAACAGCAAGAACTTATGAAGTGTTTTCTGGTTACCAAGGGCTTCCACATCTCATTTGGTGGTCACAACATGGTGAGATAGATAAGGCTATTTGACCAGTTTTAAGCTAAAAACAAAGGCTCAGACAGCTGAAAACACTTTAGGATTGCAAGTTTAGTGCTGTTACCTTTCTACTACTTTGATGAATGAATCATTCACTCAATCCAGTAAGTGCAATCCATCTTGGTTTTCTGTGATGAGGTTTCATTTGATGAAGATCACAGCAAGTTTCTGGGTATGGTCTCTAGAAATGTTTGTTTCTTGGAGTGTCCTCCTGAGCAGTCCCAGCCTGTGATGAATTATAAGCTATCTGGTTGGATTAGCTACTGTCTTGATCCCACCTTACCTGCTTTCACACTCCCCTTGTGCCAAGTTCTCCTGTGGTGGGGGGATAATTGAGTATGATCAATGCAGAGGAATTTCAGTTCCAAGTAATCTGCAGATTCTGAGGCAGCTTTGATCACTGTAATGTCAATCATAATACAGAAGTCAAAGTGCCAGAGGACCCTGAATTTCTCCTTACTCCATCTTCCCCCAGTGCTAGAGAATGGCTACATCTCTGGTTGAAAGCCTTCTCTTGCTTTAAAATAATTACTCTTCAATAAATCTCCTCTTGACTCCACTTGGTCATTTAAGACTCAGTGAAAGCATACTAAGCTGTTCAATTCCTGGCACAACACAGGTTTATCAATCCTGGCTTTTAACCTTCAACTGCAAACTTTCTAAAAGTTATCGAAGGAGCTCATTTTTGTCCTTTTTCCTTGACGCTGATATGATCACGGTTTTCAAGATGAAATTCATTGTTCTCTCAGATCACTGGAGAACATTCCAAATGAATAAAGAAGTCTACTCTTTTCCTTTTCCATTTTTCCCTATAGTCATAAATTATTAGAGCTGGAAACTTAGAAAATAAAATGTTAGAGGTGGAAGCAAACTTAGAACATAGAACATAGAATATGAGAACTGGAAGAAGCCTTAGAACATGGGATAATAGATTTTGAAAAGACCTTGGAACATAGTACATTTATAAATCTAGCTCTAGTCTCTCTCTCATACTCTATTGAATATTTTAGGGACGGAGCCAAGATGGCGAAGTAGAAAGACACATTTGGTAGCTCCGAACCCACAGTCCATGGATTTCCTGTAAAAAGAACTCCTGACAAATTCTGGAACAGTGGAAGCCGCGCAGAAACACAGTGAAGGAGATTTCCGTCGCAGAGAGCCCTAAAAAACTGATCCCAAAGGTCCGGACGAGAGCAGAGCCCTGCCTGGCAGAGCCCTCCCCTGCCCTGCCCCGGCCACACGGGCGGCACCAAGAGGAGCGAGCAGATCCAAGCAGGCTTCAGGGACCGTAATCTCCAGCAGACACGAAGGTCCCTCCACCCACAGACGCACAGATCAGTGAGACAGATGGGCTGAGAGGGGAGCGGGGTATCTCCAGGACTCAGACCCCCTTGGGAGGCAGCTGCTGTGGCAGAGGCAGAGGCAGTGTGGCCAGAGGCTCCCAGAGCAGGCAGGAGCTCCACTGCAGCTCCATTACAAAACATCTCTGCATAAACCCCCTGAGTGAACTGAGGCAGCCCTGCCCCAACCTGAGCACCAGCAGATAAGCTCCCAGTGAAGAGCAGTCAGGCCTGCCACCAAAAGCCCTGAGGCTGGGGAGCAGCATTTGAATCTCAGACCCCAAGCACTAGCTGGGCAGACCTAGGCTGGGGTGGAGAGGACTCTCAGAAGTCAAGTAACTGGCTGGGAGCATTTGAATCTCAGACCCCAAGCACTAGCTGGGCAGATCTAGGCCAGGGAGTGGAGAGGACTCTCAGAAGTCAAGTAACTGGCTGGGAAAATGCCCAGAAAAGGGAAAAAAACTAAGAACATAGAAGGATATTTTCTTGAGAAGATGATTCCGCCATTCCTCTCTGACGACGAAGAGAGCTGCTTACTATCAGGTAAAGACATAGGAGTCAAGACCTCTGTATCTCAACTATTTGAAATCGATACCCCATGGGCTCAGGCCATGGAGGAGCTCAAAAAGGATTTTGAAAATCAAGTTAGACAGGTGGAGGAAAAACTGGGAAGAGAAATGAGAGAGATGCAAGAAAAGCATGAAAACGAGTCAATACCGTAATAAAGGAGGCCCAAAAAAATGCTGAAGAAAATAACACCTTGAAAAATAGGCTAACTCAATTGGCTAAAGAGGTTCAAAAAGCCAATGAGGAGAAGAATGCTTTCAAAAGCAGAATTAGCCAAGTGGAAAAAGAGGTGCAAAAGCTCACTGAATAGTTCTCTCAAAATTAGAATGGAACAGATGGAGGCCAATGACTTCATGAGAAACCAAGAAATCACAAAACAAAACCAAAAGAATGACAAAATGGAAGAGAATGTGAAATATCTCATTGGAAAAACAACTGACCTGGAAAATGGATCCAGGAGAG
>JAQQSK010005253.1:0-14996 GCA_028658325.1 Potorous gilbertii
GTGTGTGTGTGTGTGTGTGTGTGTGTATAAAATCCCATCAACTACCCAGATACTGAAAAGTTACAAGAGTTACAAATATTGTCCTTCCATGTAGGAATGTAAACAGTTCAACTTTAGTAAGTTCCTTATGACTTCTCTTTGCTGTTTACCTTTTCATGCTTCTTCTCATTCTTGTGTTTGAAAGTGAAATTTTCTTTTCAGATCTGCTCTTTTCATCAAGAATGTTTGAAAGTCCTCTATTTCTCTGAAAGACCAGTTTGTCCCCTGAAGTATTATACTCAGTTTTGCTGGGTAGGTGATTGTTGGTTTTAGTCCTAGTTCCTTTGACTTCTGGAATATCCTAGTTCACACCCTTCGATCCCTTAATGTAGAAACTGCTAGACATTGTGTTATGATGATTGTATTTCCACAGTACTGGAATTGTTTCTTTCTAGCTATTTGCAACATTTTCTCCTTGACCTGGGAACTCTGGAATTTGGCCACAATGTTCCTAGGAGTTTCTCTTTTTGGATCTCTTTCAGGTGGTGATTGGTGGATTCCTTGAATACTTATTTTGCCCTCTGGTTCTAGAATATCAGGGCAGTTTTCCTTGATAATTTCATGAAAGATTGTGTCTAGGCTCTTTTTTTGATCATGGCTTTCAGGTAGTCCCATAATTTTTAAATTGTCTCTCCTGGATCTATTTTCCAGGTCAGTTGTTTTTCCCATGAGATAGTTCACATTATCTTCCATTTTTTCATTCTTTTGGTTTTATTCTGTGATTTCTTGGCTTGTCCTGATGTCATTAGCCTCCATCTGTTCCACTCTAATTTTGAAAGAACTATTTTCTTCAGTGAACTTTTGAACCTCATTTTCCATTTGACTAATTCTGCTTTTGAAAGCATTCTTCTCCTCAGTGACTTTTTGAACCTCTTTTGCCAATTGAGTTAGCCTATTTTTCAAGGTGTTATTTTCTTCAGCATTATTTTTGGGTCTCCTTTAGCAAGGTGCTCACCAGCTTTTCGTGCTTTTCTTGCATCTCTCTCATTTCTCTTCCCAGTTTTTCCTCCACCTGTCTATCTTGATTTTCAAAATCCTTATTGAGCTCTTCCATGGCCTGAGACCATTGAATATTTATTCTGGATGTTTGGGATATAGAGCCTTGGCTTCTATGTCTTTCCCTGATGGTAAGCATTGTTCTTACTCATCTGAAAGAATGGGAGGAGATATCTGTTCACCAAGAAAGTAACCTTCTATGGTCTTATTATTTTTTCCTTTTCTGAGCATTTTCCCAGCCAGTTACTTGACTTCTAAGATTCCTCCCCACCCTTGCCTTGCCTGCAGATCCACCCTGCCAGTGCTTGTGGCCTCATATTCAAATGCTGCTTCCCAGCCTCAGGCCTTTCAACAGGGTAGGGACTGCTATCTAGTGTGAGATTAAGTTCAGCTGCTAAGGGAGGGGCAGGGCTGCCTCACAGGGCTTGGTTCCCTCAGGGCCTTTATGCGGAGACCTTCAACAATGTATCTGAGCTCCTGGCTGCTTTGGGAGCCCCTGTTCTCTACTTTTGCCTCCTAAAGGGGCCTGAGTTATGGAGACACCCCCCTCCTCTATTGTCCAGCCAAACAGTCTCCCTCACTAACCTTTGGTGTCTGTGGGTGGAGTGACTTGAGTGGCTGCTGGAGATTCCATCCCTGAAGTCTGCTTGGATCTGCTCCTCTCGGTGCCATGCAGCCAAGGCAGGGCTGGGGTCTGCTCTGGGTCCGGTGTGTGATGGATCCTTGGTGTCAGTTTTTCAGGGCTCTCTGGAACAGAAATCTCCTCCACTGCATTGTTGTGTGCCTTCTGCTTCTCCAGAATTTGTTAGGAGTTCTTTTTTACAGGTATTTTATGGGCTGTGGATTTGGAGCTAGCATATGTGAATCTTTCTACTCTGTCATCTTGGCTCCTCCCTGCCAAGGACAATAATATTAAGTTAAATCAGGGATGCAGGTGGTCTAGCATTAATAGATTTCAAATGATATTGTAATGAAGTAAATATCAAAGCTATGTTATACTAATTAAAAAGTAGATAAGTGGAAAAAATAGATTATAAATCCCCAAAATGAATTAGTATAGTAGGCTACTCTTCAGTAAAACCAATTCTGTCAAGTTCTAGAAAATGTATTCTTTATTTGAAAAGAAGGTTGGGAAAACTAAAAAGTAAATCAAATAGGGTTAGAATTTATCTGTTATTCTACATAGAACAGATGAGTGTATATCATGAAGAGATATCCCCTGCTAGATAATTGACAAGAATATGAATAAACTATTTTCAAATTAAAAAATAAAAACTACTGAAAATTAGAAGAAAATATTCTAAATCATTAAATATATAAGAACTTCAAATTAAAGCAACTTTATTTGGAGGTTATGGCAGGCAGGTGGTAAAGTGGATAGAGCACTATGGCTGGAGTCAGGAAGGCTCATCTTCATGAGTTCAAAGCCTGGCTTAGATACTTACTAGGTGTTTCATCTTAAGCAAATAACTTAACCCTGTTTTCTTCAATTTCCTCATCTCTTAAATGTGCTAGAGAAGGAAATGGCAAATCAGTATCTTTGGCAAGAAATCCCCAAATGGTGTAAAGAATAGTTGGACATGATTGAACAACAATAATCTTAAGTTTCACTTCACATCAATCAAATAAAGATGGCCCCCAAAATGGAAATAATCAATCAAGTTCCTCCAATATTCCTGGAAAAGGAGTTAGAATTGTGGGAGCAAAATTAGTAAACTTTTCATACCTTCTGCCTAATCTTTCCACTGCTAGGTTTATACTCCACCAAGGAGATTAAAAGTTCCTGAAAGTAAGAGGATTTTTCCCATTTATATTTGTATCCATAACTCACCATGTGGTACATATAATACATAGTAACTACTTGCTAAATGAATGATCCAGACAGGAAGACTGTCCAAATACTATAATACTTTCCCAACTCTCACATTTTGATCACTAGCCACAACAACTGACAATTACTTTTTTACCTCATTTTTTCAGCATTTAAATTTTTATTGCTGCATTATATTTTGATACAACAGATGCTTCACCAAAATAAATATCTAAATATCCAACTCCACAAAAGTTTATGTTTTGAAAAGTCCCCCAAAGCTACCTAATAGTATGATAATACATGCCACTTAACACTACTTCAGCTACTGATTCTCACAGAAAGGATTCATGCAATATATATAATTTAATGCCCTTATAGTGACACTGTCCATTGTTTTTATATGAATTTTTTTTACTTTTATTGTTATTTTTTGCTATTTTCTTCACTGTGCAAATTAATCCCTTGAGTCTATATCTTTCATCATATATTGTTACATTCAAAACTTTCTACATTTTTCTGAAATCTTCATATTTCCCCTTCCTTACAGCATGACAATTTTCCATTAATTCTTCTACCACAGATTATTCATATATTTCCTAATAGCTAAGAATATGTTTATTTCCAGCCTTTTGTTTTTCTTATCATAAATAATGTTGCATTGAATAAAAACATGGATTTTACATATGTATCCTCTCCATCACTTGACTCTTGGGCATATTATCTTTTAACAATTTAGCAATTTTAACTGCATTATGTTAAATTATTTAACAAATTGTCTAATTCACATTCCATCAGGAGGGAATTAGTGTATACAAGCAGCTAGGTATTATAGTGGAAAGAATTCTGGACCCAGAGTCAGGACAATCCTAGCTCAAATACTGCTTCAGACACTATCCAACCTTGGGCAAATCATTTAACTTTTCCTAACCTCAGTTTCCTCATTTACAAAAAGGAAATAATAAGAGTATCCCTTTAATCTCAAAAATAAATGAATATGAATTGGAAATTCTCAAAAAAAAGACCTATAAGTTATTAAAAATAAAATACACAAATAACTAATAATAAGGTAATTACAAATTAAAACATCTCTGAGGTTTCACTTCATATCTATCAAATGAACAAAGGTGACAGAAAAGAAAAAGAATAATGGCTCAAGTTTGTAGGGAGAGAGACATATTGATATATAGTGTTGGTGGACCCATGAAGTAGCCCAACAATTCTGGAAAGCAATTTGTCATTATTTCACGAAGAAATAAGCTATATGTTCCCTTCAATTCAGTAATCTCACTACTAGTCTTCTACCTCAATGGGAGAGGGCAAAGTTATATTCATACCTAGATGAATACATACATATACACAAGTATGCATATATGCATATATATATAATATATACATATATAGAGACAGATAGAAAAACAGAGAGAGAGAGAGAATAGAAATTTTTTATTATGACAAAGAACTGGAAACAGATAGATGACTCCTGAGGTACCCTTTTAGTTGGGAAAGGCTGAACAAATCATGATATGATGGAATATTATTGTGCAATGGAAAGTGATCAAAGAGATACTAGAGAGCATTCTCAAAAAATAATGTAAAGAGAACAGAACCAAAAGATCAATTTCTATATTGACTGCAGTATTGTATATAGGATGCCAAGTTTAAATGACTTAAAAATTCAGATCAATGTATTGATCAATTTTAACCCAGAAAAGTTAATGATGAAGTATGTTTCTCACTCCTAGACAGAGAGGTGATAGACTGAGACATATTCCTTCAGATATAATGAATGTAATTCTCATTATTTACCTTCACTATGCTTGTTACAATGGAAGGCTTTATTATACAAGATGTGGAAGATATGCATGGTGAAGTTAAAAAAAGGAAATGAGAATAATAAAATATATGAAACATATACAGAAGTAAATACAGTGAAGTTCAGAAGGGCACAGTGACAAGAAAGCTAATGTTGCAGTTATCATAATAAAAACTTTCAAAAATAAATATCTGGGCATGGGAAATTAATATCTTCATGTACAGTCTTGCTTTTCTGTATTTTTGTACATGGAAATGTAGTTACTTATTAATTACTGTCAGGTTCATAATTAAAACTATTATGTAATAAAGTAACTTCTGGGATTGTCATGAAGATTAAAAGGCAAAGGCTCATACAAGCCTTAAATCACTATATAAATATTAGCTCTCATTTTTTAGAAATTTAGTAACTGTGAATATTTTAATTCATAGAATCACAGATTTTCATAATTATAAAATATATGAATTATCTATTTTGATCAATGCCTAAAAAAAAACTTTCTACAATAGGGTTCTCTAACATATTTTGTCATGGACATTTTTATCAGTCTAGTAAAGCTATAAGCTAGCTCTCAAAATAATTTTTAAATATATAAAATTCATAAGATTTTGAAGAAAACCAATTATATTGAAATACACCATATATGTATATAGCCTGAGAGTAGAGACAGATAGAAATCTGTATATCAATAAAATTGGGTTTCTTCAAAATCCTTCATACATATTATGTATGACATATATGTGTTTCAAGTTCCCAGAGAAGGAATCACAGAAGCAGTTAATTCAGTTTTTGAATAATCCTAATTAGTGTGCAATTTTCCTTATATCAAGCTTTAAGGAGTCTCTTTGTAACTCCCTGCCCATAAGTTCTGAGTTCTAGGAACAAGAAAAAGTAAGCTAATTCTTCCTCCAAGTAAGAGTCCTTTTTGTCTTCAAAAAAAATTCTGATTTTCCTTTTTGCCAAACTAAAAATATTTTCCTTTCAATCACTGGTAAGATTCCAGTGTTCATCTTCACCTTGGTTAATCTTTTCTTATTCTTCTTCATCTTATCAATATCATTTAAAGATTTACTTCCCAGAACTGACAACTGTATTCTAGCTGTGCATCTATAAAGAGGTGCAACTACACTTCCTTATTTTTTTTTAATTTTTATTTATTTTCAATGTTCCACAATCACTACTACACAACCTAGATTTTTTTCTTTCCCACCCTCACCCCCCCTTCCCCACAACTCTCCCTTCCCTCCCCAAGATGGCATACAATTTTATATAGGTTCTACAATACATTCCTATTAAATACATTTTCACCATAGTCATGGTGTATATAAGAATTAAAATGAATGGGAAGAATCATATAACAAACCAAAATGTAATATAAAAGAAAATGATCTGCTACAACCTGTGCTTGGATTTCATAGTTCTTTCTCTGGATGTGGAAGGCATTTTGCCTTAAAAGACCATTGGGAATTTTTTCAGCCCTTACATTGCAATGAGGTTCTAAGTCTACTAGAAAAAGTCTTCACACACTGGTTATTGCTGTGTATAGAGTTCTCTGGGTTCTGTTTCTTTCGCTCATCATCAGATCACATAGGTCATTCCAGGCCTCACTGAAGTCTTCCTGTTCATCATTTCTTATAGCACAATAGTATTCCATTACATTCGTATACTATAATTTATTCAACCATTCCTTAGTTGATGGGCATCCCCTTGATTTCCAGTTTTTGGCCACCACAAACAGAGCTGCTATAAATATTTTGTACATGTGGGATCCTTTCCCATTTTTATGATCTCTTAGGGATACAGTCCCAAAAGCGCCATTTCTGGGTCAAAGGGTATGTACATTTTTGTAATCCTTTGGGCATAGTTCCAAATTGCTCTCCAGAATAGTTGAATTAGCTCACAGCTCCACCAACAATGAATTAGCTCACAGCTCCACCAACAATGAATTCCAACTCTCCCACATTTTCTCCAACATTTATCATCTTCCTGTTCTGTCATGTTAGTCAATCTGATAAGTGTGATGTGTTATCTCAGAGTTGTTTTGATTTGCATTTCTCCAATCAATAGTGATTTTGAGCATTTTTTCATATGACTATAGATAGCTTTAATTTCTTCCTCTGAAAACTGCCTGTTCATATGCTTTGACCATTTATCACTTGGGGAATGACTTGTATTCTTGTACATTAGACTCAGTTCTTTAAATATTTTAGAAATAAGACCTTTATCACAGACAGTGCTTGCAAAAATTCTTTCCCAGTTTTCCGCTTCCCTCCTAATCTTGGTTGCATTGGATATGGTTGTGCAAAAACTTTTCAGTTCAATGTGATCAAAATCATCCGTTTTGCACTTCATAATGCTTTCTATCTCTTCTTTAATCAAAAAGTCCTCCCTTCTCCATAAATCTGATAAATACACTATTCCTTGCTCCACTAATTTGTTTATAGTATCAGTCTTTATCCCTAGATCATGTACTCATTTGGACTTTATTCTTGTGTACAGTGTCAGGCATTGGTCTATCTTTAGTTTTTGCCATACTTTTATCCAGTTTTCCCAGCAATGTCTGTCAGACAGTGAGTTCTGCTACCTCTCCTTATTCTTGGAAGAAATAAACTTTGTTTTCTTGTCTTCCATTTTGCAGTACTGATTCAAATTCATATTTAACTCAGTACAATAGCACTGATATCTCTTTCATGTAAAGAGCTATTAAAGGATTACTGCCACTTGTAACAAATTATGAAACTGAATTTTTACACTGAATATAGGACTCTCATTTCTCACATTCAAATATCAGGTTGGTTGATTGGGGGGCTATTCAATTACATGAAAAACTTTTTGAATATTGACTTTATTATCTACTACATACTATTTGATATATCTCTCAGCATGGTGTCACTGGAAAAAGTGTCAACAACAAATGGGCTAAAGAATATTTTCTGTCACACTCCACTGTAAACTTTCATATGAGTTGACTTGATATCACTAATTTTTCTTTGAAGAAATTGTTTCTTTTTTATTAAAAGTTGCCACTTACAAATAAAATTTTAACATTTTGTTTAAATTGTTGAGTTTCAAATTCTCTCTCCCACCTGAGCAATATGATAAAATGTGAAGTCGTGCAAAACATTTCCGTATTAGATAAATTGCAAAAGAAAACACAATCCACCCCACCCCCCGCAAAAAAAAAAAAACAGTGAAGAAAATTTTTAAAGTATGATTCAATTTATACTGCAAATTCATCTGGTTTCTCTCTGGAGATGGATAGCATTTTTCATCATGGGTCCTTTGGAAATGTGTTGGATAATTGTATTGATCAGAGTAACTAAGTATTTCACAGTTGATTATTGTTACAATATTGCTGCTTCTAGGTACTGTGTTCTCCTGGTTCTACTTACTTCACTTTGCACCAGTTCATGCAAGTCTTTCTCAGATTTTTCTGAAATTCTTCCCTTCTTCACTAATTGTACAACAATAGTATTCCATCAAAAATATATATCACAACTTGTTCATTCATATCTCAATTGATGGATATCCCTTCAATTTCCAATTCTTTGTTACTACAAGAAATAGCTTTAAGAAATATTTTTATAAAAGTACATCTTTTTTCCCTTTTTCTTTGATCTCTTTGTGACAGATTGTACCCCTCCAATATTTGTCAGTCTTTTTCTGTCATATTAATCAATTTGATACTTGTGAGGTAGTACCTAAGAGTTGTTTTAGTCTGCATGTCTCTAATCAGTAGTGGTTTAGAGATTTTTTTCACATGACCCCTTTATCATGGTAGATGCTAAATCTTGGATGGGCCTAAGTATGGTCCCATAATATTTGAATGATTTTTTTTTCTGACTGCTTGAATTACTATCAAGGAGCTGTTGTCTTTTTATAGTTTTCTTCCCTCACTCATTTCTTTATTCATTTTTTTCTTTACCACTTTGATTTTGAAAATCACTTTAACTCTTCCAAGAATTCTTGTTGGTCATGTGTCCAATTCACATTTTTTCTGTGAATCTTTGCTTGTATCTCTTTTGACTTCATTATCTTCTCCTAGTTTGTGTTGATTATTTCTGTCACTATAGCAGCTTTTCATGATCAAGTTAAATTTATTTTGCTCATTTTTCCATCCTATATTTTAACTTTGAATTTTATGTTAAAGTTGGGGTCTATTGCTGGCATGAGCATGTGGGGATGAAGGGTGCTATCTCAAGCTTCAGGCTTTTTTTTAATGTACTACTCTTTGCAGAGCTTGTTCTGGAGTTTAGGAAGTTTTAGTTTCTTTCAAGGTGTGCGATCTGGGGAAATATTGGAGAAGGGGTTATTGGTAGCCAGCAGGAGTTACTGTATAACATGGTTTTTCTGGTCACTATTTCTTTTTTTATTACTTCCTTTCAATAGGATATAGCAGCAAGGACCCTGATGCATCCAGGATGGCCTACTAGCACAGGTTCTTAGATCTGCTTTTCAAAAGGAAAGTAACTTTTGAGGGATTAACAATCTTCTTTAATCATATATACCAACTGAAAAAATATAAGCCAAGAAATAAAGACCAAGAGATGACTTCTAATTATCTGACAATAAGCAATGCATACATCACAGATCAATAGACAGATCCAATTGTCTGACTATTACATAAATACATACATACATACTTATCAGAAAGAGAAGCACCAACATATGGGTATTCAAAGTAGGGGGACTTGTTTACAGCTTCCCAGTATCATCTGGCACAGGAAACTTCTTCCAAAGAAAAACCTTGCCTCAGAGTATATATACACTTGTCAGAACCTGAGGGCATCACAACCCTTTTGACTAAGAGCCTCATTAATAATTAGCAAAGGTGTGGACCTTCCTACAAAACAAGCCTCCCCTAACAAAGTTTGCCACAATGGGCTCCATTTGAGGCCTATTAATGGGTGAGGGAAGATCTTTAAATCGTATATAACAAGCAACTCCTAATCAAGCAACTCTCATTAACACTACAAAGGAAAAGGAAGGAATATATTCCAACGAGGAATTCCTTTCTCCTCTAAGTCTACCCCCTAGTTCTCTTCCCTTGCTTAGAAACATCAGATTTGCCTGAAGTGCATTTCGTTGTGTTAATGGATCTAGTTATAACAGTGAATGGCCCAGGTTTAGCTCTGAAGTGAAATGATCATGGTTCAGGTGATATTTCCCCTCTTTGTTACTTTAAGAGCTTACAAATTATTAACAAAAGAAAATCATAAAATCATTTCACACATATGTCTCTTAAAATCTCCAGTGCAAGATAAAATTTTTACTACCTAATAGGATTCTAATCTCCTGTTCAAACTTTAATTTACCATATCACCTACTCATTGGAATCTTGATATCTCATTTCCCAGATATTTATCTTTATTTATTGTTATTCATTATTATATTTTATTATATTATAGATTATTACATATAACATTATATAGTATTATTTATTATTTAGTTATCAATCATGGAAAATATATAAAATAAAACATTAAAAATAAAAATGGGGAAAAATAATGCAAAATTATCTGCCAGCACCTAGCATTGTGAAACAAGTAGGTTGGGAGGAGTCAACTTTTATGCAGGTTATCTTCATATTTCCGGGGATGGTTCCAATCACACACCTAAGGCAGTTTCATCTATGATGTTATTTTTAGTTGCTAGTCCCAGAACTCACAGCATGAGATACCTTCAATGACCAGATTACCATGTCTCATTATTGTCTTATTGTCATCCACCTCCCTGTTCACTCGGCCTCATCAGTTACCTCCATCTCTCTGTCACAGAAGTGTTTAAAGTCTTCTATGGGAATGATACTTGACCTTACAACTTAGAACTCAAAATAGATCCAAGGTCTCTTGAGGTGAAAAAAAATACTGTTCCTCCCAAGATTTCCAACTAATCTCTGGAAACTTCCCTCTATTCCTGCAAAGGAGTTGGACTACCTTCTCAAATGGTTTGCTTCATAGGCCTCAAGCTTGAGTTAGCTTAGAAGACTTCTGAGGTCTTTCCCAGTGTTAATGTTCTATGACCTTATTCAAGCATACAGCAGAAGGTAAGGAAAAATGCTTTGACTACCCAAGTGAAGAAACAATAAAGGGAATGCAAATAACAGTTGTTCTGATTGTCTCCCTGCAGATCTCAGAAAAGAGGATCAAATCTCCTATATCCTAAATGTGTCTGAAGGCAGAGGGTTGACCAAGATGTTTTTTGAGGTCCCCATGATTTATGTGAAGTATGAAAGCTACAGAAAAACAGCTTATTTCACATTATTTTTCTTTATTATACTCCAACAAAAGAAAATTCTCCCTTGTTTCTCACTGCAATGGGGATAGGGTAAAAGGAAGTCTGAGCTAGCATCTCCTGACCACTTCTTGGAACATAAATCTACTTGGTCTCCCCACCTCCATTGAAAAAAAGGTTGTATTAGTATCTATTTATCTTTGCAAACAATCTCAATGAACTGAGCCACAGAATGAGCAAGAAAATCCTTCAGTAAATTGTTGCTGCCTCCCATTACATCTGTTCTGCTCTGATCACTAATTGCCTGTCACAAGCACTGAGCCATGGTGCCTGCTGTGCTGCCACTTCCTGTTTGGTCAAGTTGTCGCCTCCTATTAATCTGAACCCTATTGCTTTTTGCATCGCCTTTGCTTTCACACTCCAGACAAAATGAAAATCTATTATACAAATGTGATAAGAAAGTACCCAAATTTTAATTGAAAGAAAAAAATATTAATGAAATTCTTCTCAAGAAAAGTTACAGTGGCTAGCCAGAAGAGTCTATTGCTTTCTACAAATGAGCTGATTTTAAAGGAAGTACACTCTAATATTTTGTCAGACTTTGTGTGACACACTGTCATGGCAAAAGGCAGAACAGAGCAATACTTTACAAATAGTAAGGAAGAACAAAAAATAAGGATGGAAAAGCCTGGAAAGCTTGTGGAGGCTACGTGACAGTCTAGTTTATGTGATCATTTGCTTCAGATGGTCTGAAATGTGAATATTTTAACAGCTAAAAGCAATTTATATTCTTTAACATCATAATCTGTTTGTTCCAATAAGAGATTCTGAACTAATCAGTCCCCAACTTATTTTGCTTTACTTATGATTAAAGATACCTGTATCCTTAGTAGGGCTTTACATTCTCACGAACTTTGACCTGTAATGGTCATTATTCATGTTCTGAGGAGCTAGGTGGCAGGGTGGATATAGCACTCCCCTTTCTGAGTCCAAATCTAGCCTCAGATACTTACTACCTGACTGATCCTGGGTATGTCATTTAACCCTATTTGCCTTAGTTCCATATCTGTAAAATGAGCTGGAGAAGCAAATTTCAAACCACTCCAATATCTTTGCCCAGAAAACCCCCAAAAAGATTATGAATACTTGGATATATATTGAAATGACTAAACAACAATAGCAAAATACATGTTCTATTTTGAGCATGTTTTAAGCATAGAAAATGCTATTCATGCTCTATAGTCGTGTATACAAATATATTTCAGACATATATTTCTACAGATTGAAAAACAAATACATTTTAAAACTCCAAGGATTCCTTCTTCAAGAGGGTTTCAGACCATCAAAGACTAGCAGAAAGTTTTCTCCCTTACCTATCTCTATGGTCTCAGTTTACTACCCCTTCCCTTTCAAATGAAGACTCTTTTTCCAGCCTTATCTCCTGCTATTCCCCTGCAATTTCGCTATTTACTAACCAAAGTGGCCCACTTGATTGTCTCTGAAAACACTCTTTGTTTTTCTCCCACAGTATTTTCATTATATTTTTTTTCTCTAGCATATTTACTGGAAGTTTTCAAAGTCCGTCAGAAATACTAGGGCTTGCACAAAGTTTTCTTCAATTCTTCCTACTGAATGGGACCAATTTCACCTCATTTGAAATTTCTCATATTGTTATCTTCCTATTATTGTCATTTACTAGTTTGTCAGTTTCTTAAAGGCAAGGTTCATATTCTTCAATACTTTTAAATCTGTTCACAGAATCTAGAGTGGTTTGGCATAAGTAATATTTGTCATCAAGCTGAATTACATGAAAAATAAGTAGACCATTAAAAATTACACATACAAATTGCAAACATATATCCAATTGACAGAGATGGTCCTTCATAGTTAATGAATGAAACTCCTTGATAGTAGTGGGAAGTGAGAATAGAATTTTGCAACTGGTTGCTATTTAACTGTCAAGTGGGTTTTGTTTGTATTCTTCTTTGTTTGCTTATTTAGGCACACAAATTTATTCTTTTGTACTGATGCATATTATTATGCTAAAGAAAGCACAAAAACGGAAGAAAAAAAGATATAAAAAGTTCAATGAAGAGAGCAACTCCTTAAAAAGTAGAATTGACCAAGAGGGAAAAAAGAGGTACAAAAAGCTTACTGAAGAAAATAATTCCTTAAAAATTAGAACTGACCAAGTGGAAGCTAATGACTACATGAGGTAATGACACAATAAAAAAATTTAAAAAGTAAAAAAATACAAGACAACGTGAAAAGGTCTCATTGGAAAAATAATTGATTAGGAAAATAGATCAAGAAGAGATCATTTAAGAATTATGTTACTACCTGAAAGCCATGATATTTTTTCAAATGCCTAGACAACACATATCAAAAAATTTTGAAAGAAAACTGCCCTGATATCCTAGAAATATAGGGTAAAAGAGAAATTTAAAGAATCAGCCATTTTTTTCCTAAAAGAAATCCTGGAAGGAAAATTTCTATAACTATGAGAGCCAAATTTCAAGGCTCCAATGTCAAGGAGAAATTACTATAGGCAACCAGAAAAAAACAATTCTAGTATCATGGAGTCACAGATAGCAAAACATAGGGTTTAGCAGCTTCCACAATAATGAATAAAGGGTCTTAGATATTGTACTCCAGAGGGCAAAGGGGTTATGATTACAAAAAAGAAACATCTGAAGAATAAAACTAAGCATGATGCTTCCAGGAGAAAATAAATATTTAATGAAATAGAGAATTTTCAAATATTCCTGATGAAAATAATTGAGCTGAATAGAAAAGACTAGAGAGGAGCATGTAAAGATAAACTGGAAAGAGAAATCATAAGGAATTCACTCACATTAAACTATTTACATTCCTAAATGGAAAGGTAACACGAATACCTCCTAGGCACTAGGTCATTATCAGGTCAGTTAGGAATATAAATTCACAGAGGGCAAAAGTGTGACTTGACTATGATGAGATGACATAAAAAAAATAATGGCTAGGAAAGGGGGATGCAATGGAAGAAGGGAACAAAGCAAGAGAGACTCAGATAAATAATCTCACATAAAAGAGGGGTGAAAGTTTTTATAGGACATAGTGAAACCATAATAGTGTGTGACCTAAATTTGCTTTTCTCAAAATGAAATAAATCTAACTAAAAAATAAACAAGACAGTTGTTCAGGAAAGAAATAAAATTTTAGAAAAGTTAGATATCATACACTTCTGGGGGAAAAATACAATAGCAATAGAAATATAGATAGATACACACAAATACATGCATACACACATTTACATGGGTCAGCGTATATGTATATATCTGTTCATATATATATATGTGTGTGTGTGTGTGTGTGTGTTTGTGTGTATGTTTTTCTCAGTAGAACATTACAGCTATTCAATAATAATTGACCATGTATTATGGCAAAATTCTCACAAATGAGTGCAGAAAAGTAGAAATGAAAATTTTATCATTTTCATATCATAATGCAATAAAATTGCATTCAATCAAGGGCTACAAATAGACTAAAATTAATCAGAAACCAAATAATATAATCCTAAAGAATGAGTGGATTAAAGAACATATCATAGAAACAATTAATAACTTCATTAAAGAGAATGACAAAATTGAGATTACATACCAAAATGTATAGGATACAACCAAAATGGAACTTAGAAGAAAATTGATATCTCTACATGTTTACTTCAACAAAACAAAGAATAAGCAGATAAATCATTAGGGAGTATAAATTTTAACAACCTAGAGAAAGAACTAATTAAAAATCCCTAAACAACAGTAGGAAGAGGGGATAGATTCAGTTTTTTTTTTTAAATAAATTTATTTAACTTTTTACATTCATTTTCACAAGATTTTGGGTTCCAAAATTTTCTCCCCATTTGTCCCCTCCCCCCTCCCCTCCCCCCTCCCCAATACACTGGACATTCTAATTACCCATATCACCGATCTGCCCTCTCTTCTATCATCCATCCCTTCCCTTACCCCATCTTCTTTTTTGTGCTGTAGGGCCAGATAACTTTCTATTCCCCATTACCTGTATTTCTTATTTCCTAGTAGCAAGAACAATACTCAACAGTTGGTCCTA
>JAQQSK010005254.1:0-14996 GCA_028658325.1 Potorous gilbertii
TAAGTTAAAATTCACCACCCTGCTTACCCACTGTCACTTAGGCAAGTTTAGTGTGATAAAATCATCCTTGCTCAACAGTATTCAGATTTCCCAAGGAAGGAAACATATTCTATAGTGAAAAGCCAAGTAATTTCCCCTGAATTAATCAAGCAGTGGTATAACCTAGCTAAAATTTACCCAAACTATAAACTTAAAAGTAGTTTCAAAAACTCATTAAATCTTCTCTTAATGTAGATCATTAAAGGAGTGAATAATTGTCTCATCCCTTTTCTGTTTGCAAGCATCTGCATTAAGCAAAAAGAAGACCTTAGAAATTCATTATCATCCATCCCTTCAATATAAACCATGGAGTAGTTCACTTGTCTTTGAAGAGCAAGTCTACCATATCAGGCATAAAATGATTCATGTATAAAATAGGTTAGTATTAAACTCCATCATAATTCTAAAACCCCATTCAAATTGAATAGTGTGTATACTTACTACATATCTTTATATTGATGCTAAAATACAAAATTGTGTGTGGCAACAAAATGCATAATAACTTAAAAGGAATACTCCCTGATATACATATCAAAAGATAGAAAGGGACTTGCAAAAAGTTTGGATTTGTATGTCTGCATATATATTTCTTGAGAATCGACACAGAGCAGATGCCTTGTGTTTTTAATCATTTGACACCCATTTATCCAGGATCCATTTGGAGATTTACATGGATCAGTGATCATGCACACAACAGAAAAAAACTGAAGATCGTGCTCTTCAATTTTGATAGCATGTTGCACCTGTATTCAAGATAGGATTAGCTTTTCTTTAAAAAAAAAAAAAAAAGGAAAGGAAAAATCTGACTCGCCAGCCATGCATGCTATAAGGAGACAGCCTCTATTCTTTGACAGCTCAGTTTGTCCAAACTTACTGTTTTCCTGCACCCTGGCCACGAAGCCTGTGAGAGGTATCTGTGGAGTCAACTGAGGCATAGGGGGAGGGGGTGGAGCAATAGAAACTGGTAGCAACAACACGGTATGGGGGAAGTAAAACAGATAAAGGAAAGAAAAAGAAACAAACAAAAAGCAGAAGTCAGTTACATGGACCACAAACATAAGTATGCAAAGAACAGTCTGCAAATGAAACAAAACAAAAACAAAACAAAACAAAAACCAAAACTAAAACAAAACCTACAGCACCTCCAAGTTTATTTCCCAAAGCAAAGATAAAGCTGAACTGATCTGACCAAGGGATAATTTTTAAAAAGAATAAAAACTGAAATTAAGGAGAGAGTCTAACCTGAGTAACGCTGAACACCACCAACATTCTTGTTATATGATGGATGAAATGATAAATACTGGGATTATTCCTTCGTAGGAATGCCTACTAAAGTTATAAGAGGCAACTTTCCTGCCATGCAGAGGGCAAACAAATACAGGGAGGGGTGCTCTGCTTTAAGATAAAAGCATGCCAAAATCCAGATTTCAAATCCTATAGTTACAAGGTCTTTAAAGGACCTAGTAAAGTCCAACTTCTCATTTTATAAGTGAGGATGCTGAGGACTAAAGAGATGGAGCAATTTTGCCAAAGACAACCAGGCAAACAAGTGGCAGAGTCACAACTAGCACCCTTGTCTCCTATCTCATACTATAACACCTGCAACAACTGGAGAATAATTATCCATATGTTACTCTAATAGGTTACTTATAGTTAGTTTCTTTTAAAGAAAATTCCCACATATAAAAAAGTACTTTAGATTTGTAGAAATATAATTTATAGACAACTTTCCAAGAACACTTCCACTTTATAAAACAAAGTGTGTTTGCATTTCAGTCTAAACTTTTATTTTAAAAGTAGACCATTTATTTTTCAATAGCAAAAGAAACCTGACTGTAAATAATTAACATTTATCATCTCGACAGACAGAATATACTCCTTATATCATCAGTCTTAACATGTTTTAAATATGTTCACTGCTTATTAAATGACATCTAATTTCTGATTGAGGACTACAATAAATTCAGTTTTTTCCTGAAAACGATATAATTTCAAAGAAACAGGTAAAATGTGACACAGAATTTTGTACTCAGATGGCTAATCCGTCTATTTGCTTCAACCCTTTTGACTGAAAAAAGGGTATACACAATGATCAGAAAACATGCAGAATCTTCTAGGAAAAACTGGTCTTCCAAGTTACACTACTAGATAATGATACTAAGTAAATATGTGTACATAGCTACAGAAAGATCTATACTACACACACACATGTAATCTAATTAATGTATTGGTAGCTCCCAATAACCTGCACATGGAATAAATGACAATTTAATTTTCAGGATCTGTTAAAAAACTTACAGGAAAACAGGAAAATCTCAAAGAGGTTCTTATGCATTTAGGGAAGCAATAGTTTAACAAACAAAGCAATATATAAGATCATTAATATTCATTTTACATAGAAATATAGCATTCAAATCACTATTAAACTAATTTTTGATCCTAATTACTCTACATGGAAATGTTCCAAATTAAAATGTCCCAATTTTTTAATACAGAAATTTCTATGAATTTAAAAAACACACACATAAAACTTATAAAAAACAAACTCTGGTACTAGACTAGCTGGTTAGTATGGGAATATATATTTACTGTGAAAGGAAAATTTTAAAATCAGTCTGTTTTCAAAAGATTAATCATAACCACCAGATCTAAAAAATTTTGTAAAAGAAACTTGAGGGAGAGGAAAAAGGAAAATACGCACATCAAAACACTAAAAAATAAAAATAAAACACTTTAGAAGCTATTATTTTGACAGCAACAGTAATCCAGACATTTGACAACACACAATGAAATAATCTGAAATTTGAGGCCTTGTGTGGGACAAAATGTTTTAAAGGAATTCATCCTTTTGGAAATTAAATTGTATTTGCATCAGCAGGAGTTAAGTATTGCTACACTAAATTGAATGGAAATATGGAATAAGTCACTAAAAACTGCTACCAGGCAAATGCCTTAGGAGGGAATAATATCAATATAATGAATGGCACCTAAAACTCTAAATTAGCATGAGAATAATTTGCATATGGTTTATAAAAACTGTTACATTTACTATACTTCAAACTGACAATTTTTTTTGTTTAGTAACATACCAAAAGTATTTCTAAATATTTTAAAAGTTATTAAAAATGTACAGTTCATGAAATAATCAACACCTAGATGTCTATATTTTTGACAGGCTCACTCACCAGAGGGTTTGTAAGAAAGTTTGGGACTACACTCAGCCTGGTTCATTTGAATACCTTTTGTAACACCTCATAAAAATTTTGAAAAATAACTTTAAAATCCATAGGCTAAAAACAGTTTTTTAGCTTATCTGTGGATATCAGACATCTATACTATACATGCTCTCTACTCCCTAAAGAGTTAGCCATGATACAATCAGGAATCTTTCATTTTGATATTTTAAATACAGAAAATAGATTTTTTTTTCTTCCTAGTGACTTCCCACCTTTAAATATTATGCACGTTTAAGAACATTCACCAACAGTACTAGCATACATACTACCTAAAAGACTTTCTGCATCAAAATTCTACATTATAAATTACAACCAGATTCTTGAATAGGAACACAAATTCTAAATAAGTATAAGAGACTTCCCACTATCATGTCCAGGGTAGTTTCTTTTAATTAAAGAAATTTATCTAAAAATAGGAACAGTTTTGGAGTTAAATATTACTCCATGGAGGTGGTTTTGGGATGTGTGTGTGGGTGAGTTTGAGATTTATATTTATCAATAATATATTCTTGAAAAGGGCTCTCATTTCAGATTTTCTCTTTTTTGGTTAAATATAAAAAACAAAACCAATGTCTATCCTATGGTCAATTCAAATGATCTGAAGCTTTCCTAAAACTCTGCCAGCATCAGTAGCTTTTACACTACAGGGGTTAGTGCTGAGATGTGCCAAGATTAGAGTGAACAGAACTGAAGTAAAAATAAAATCTTTCTGTTTCTGGGATTATTTTCTTAAGTAAAACAAAAGGGTAAGTGATCATCAGCAATATTATCAGAGATCTGCTACCAATCAATTTGAGGCTTTCTCTTTTAACTTGAAACCCTTTAAAACAGTGATAGCCAGCAATTTCTTTATCATTTTCTAAAGAAAATGACAATACCACAGTTTTGGCAATGTCCAATTTTCACAAGTAGTCTTAAAAACTATTTAGCCAATAAATACAAACTGAAATTCTTTTATTCCAAGAATATTTTTTCTAATTTTTGCTCTTTTAATAAATTTACAAATGACAATAAATACTATATGAAGAATGGCTTAGATTGAATTTGGAAAGCTAAGCATTTTAGATGGTGAATACATTGTACAAAGTGATTAGTATTCAGTCTTATTCATGCTTCAACAGACTCTAACTTTCCAAAGGAAAAAAAGAAACCAGCATGAAACTGTGGCTTTGATTGTTGTCTATCACTGGCAAGAATCACAGTTTCAAATAATTTAATTCCGAAGTACTCCACTGATGCTACATGCCTGGCAAGCACAGGGGCTTACTTGAATTTTGAGAATAAAGAGGACCTCCATTAACATGAGGTTGAGTAGAAAATTGAGCAGTCACAGAAGGAGTTCGTCTGTATCCACCCGAAGATGCTGAAGAAGTAGTAGAGTTGTGTCGGGAAATCTGCCTGGTCATTGTGCCATACTGGGAACCAGGAGCTGAACTCGGGGCCACTGGAGAGCATCAGCCAAAGGGAACCAACAAAAAAGACTTAAGCAATATGGATCACATCACATAGCAGAATATAGAAAGAGATCTCGTGTTGGGGTCGTCATTGATTATACTGGGAAATGTGAGACATGCAGAAAAAGGTAAGATGACTGCTACAACTATAGGGAGAACGTACATCTTTTCTATTCCTTTGTAATAGAATAAAATACAAAACAAAACCAAGAACAAAAGAGCAACCTGTTTAAAAAAAAAGTTTTCATATCTGAGAATATTATTTTTCATCTGTAATAAACATACCTCTGCACTGTGAAAGGAAAGGGAAAGGTCTAGAATCAAAATCTTCAACACAATCATGAGCATTTAGCTAAATGAATACATGTTTAATTATAAAATCAGAAGTCTGGGCCAATTTGCTCATAAGCCAGCCATATTTGCTATTCCATTTATTTCAGTGACTGCATCAGCATAGCTCATCTGCAGGAAGTGGTAAAATGTTTTAGAGACCTTTATGGAAAGAAACATTCTCCGTCTACAATATTATACATCTGCAAAATTTAGGATGAACATGTCTACTCTGACAAAATGAGGATGTTCTAAGTAAGCTATGTAACTTTTACAAAGTTTCTTAGAAAATGTTTAGATGCATTACCTTAGGTGGGGGTGGGAGGGACAAGTTTTGTATAAAACATGTTTTAACCTATTTAACATTCTTGATATCTATCTAACAAATGATATTTGTAAGTCACTGATTAACAACCATAAAAGTTAACATAGAATTTGCTGAATTTATCAAAGCTAATTTTTGGATTAGCTTGTACTTTTAAAACAAAAATCTGAGCTTTGACCAGAGTCAACTAAATGACCAGAGTCCCTTCACGTTAATTTCACTTTTTTCTCTCCAACTGATCCCAAAGTTCAGATGACTTTTTCTAAATGAAACTAGAGAACCAGACAGTGATCAAGAACATAAGAGAGTTTGGGGTTTCCCTAAGCAACAGGAATCATGTCCTTAAACAATTCAATTAAATAAAATTTTGTTTAACCTTTACTACGTGCAAAGGCCTATACATAAAATTTTATGAATTAAATTAATTTTAAAATTATGGATTTCTATCTATTTTGATCCAATTCTAAACTCCTGAACCTCCTACCTTCTAAAACAGAATATGCCTAACATAAAGTAACTTTTTCTTAATAAGCTAGAGTCACTGTTGCAAGTGCCCATTATGATACTGTGATACAAAGACGGTGATACTCAGTCTTTGAGGTATACAAAATCCTAGACTGTTGGCCCCTAAAAACAAATGACCCCCCAGACTTCTGAACTTGCTGAAGTGCTGCCACTTTTCACTGCTCTGAGTGTACAGCCTCCAACAGTTCCTCTCATTAACTATACTTTACTGTTTCTAATATGCACTGGGTTTGAGAAGACAAATACGTTTGAGAGCTGTGTGTAAAACATACACAAATAAGCTTGCCCTAACGATCAAGGGGTTGATCTTGAGCATTTTTAGTGTTCTAACTTGAACACTAAATGGGATCTGCCCATTTCCGGCTTTCCAGGGGCTGCAGGTGTTTGTAATCAGTATGTTCCTAACAGGGGAGTTTGCTAGTTCCAAAGAGAAATGATCTATTATTTAAGCCAGAAGAGTATGTATTTCTGCAAAAACCACTGTCAGAACAGGTATTTTTTAGCAGAGGCCACAGAAAGCATTTGTGTACCGATGGCAAATGGAGTCTCCCATATGTTAATGTCCCTAGAAGTTTTTGTAGCATATTCAACTTGACTTACCGAAAACTATATATTACTGAGGGCAAGTTTTCTATTATTGAAATTATGTACATTTATAAGAATCAGTATTTTAAAATGCTCTTTACTGGGCCCATGCCAACCGCCAACCTACCCGACCCTACTAGTGATGATTTTTATACACAGGGTATTTTTGGAGGAGAGAGAGAGAATGTTAAGAATAAATATATGAGACTACACCTATACCAGTCATTCAGAACTTTACAAGTCAGTTTTGTTTTTATCACATGACACAACATACAATAATTTATGGGTGTGTCCCTCCTTTTGTCATGCATTTATTTTATAAACAGCCAATCAAAATTAATTTGTAACTAGAGTTCAAAACATGTTAGTGTTTCATAAAACAGACTGAAGATCAATGACTTAATAATAGCTTCTATTGCGAGGGCTCTTAAGCTCATTCAAGCCAAAATAAAGATACACATACATGTATGTAATATATGTGTATATGTGTGTATATAAATGTATATGCATGTTTCTGCATTTTCACAATACAGACAGAAATATAATATTCAAGAATGACTAAAATAGGTGCACATAAAAAGGCTATTCCTAAAGATTTTTATGTTCTATGCAAGCCAAGTGAAGCAATAAAAGTTTTCCTCTAAAACTCATAACTTCAGAGGCCCTTCACCAGAAGATATTAGTTTAGATTAGAGATGTTAACCTTTACATTTGTATCAACAATACACAATCCTTAAAAATCAAAGTAGGTAGGTCTTTTAGGAAGAGGGTATTATTAATTATGCAAAGTAACTAATCACTCGCAGGTTGACCCAATTCTCACCTATCCTACTGCCCATCAGGAGAGGTGAAGGAAGCGGTGGTGCAGGAGGAGCTCCAGAGGGAGGAGGGACAGAAATTTGTGCTAATGAAACAGTTCATAACGCCAATCAGAGAACAAGCAAGCAAACAAAACGGTCAGACAACAGTAAAGCAGTCAGAATTTGCTAACAAGAATATGAAAAGAAAAATAGTTACACATGTAAGCAGATCTTACACTCTCAAATGAGGAAAAAAATTTGATAATTAAAAAGGGAAGAAATTAAGTTAATGCTCTTCTGGATGATAAAATATACCGACTTTTACAAGGTGTCTGACAGGATTTTTCCTTAATTATGACAGAGAAATTGTTGGTCATTTTCTGGTTTTTATATTTTCTATTTTGAAAAATCCTACATATAATATGTGATATATTTCTTTTAAGAAATCTTTGCTAAGCTAATTTAAATGCATTTTAACAACAGCTTCTGATTTATTCCCCATCTTTCAATAAAGTAATAGGGCTTTTACCGTCCAGTACATCTCATATCATCTTCACTACACTATTTCATGGAACATGACAACAATTATGATTTTCGTTTTACAGATGAACCAAATAAGAAGCAGAAAAATTTTATACCACAGGACAGAATAGTGATTCTATTTCATGACTTCTTACAACTTGTAAGACTCTGCTACTGTCCTGGACCTCTTAGGAAAGAATGTATAATAAATCAAATCTAAGAAAGCATATACTCTAAGCTCTAAGTTCTCCGAATTTCAAAAAAAAAAATCTCATACATATGAATATCAATCATATGCTTGGTTATTTAAGAATGTAGATGATGATGATGATATTTACAAAGTATTTTTAAATTTTACAAAGGGTTTTCCTCATGACAGCCCTGTAAGGCAGACAGAGCAATTAATATCATCCCCATGTACTTTAACTAACAGCTAAGTATCCAGAGTAAGAAAACTAATTAGCCTAAAAAGTCTTTTAAAAACATTGTTATTTTTCTTCAAGTAGCAACCTCATGAATTCAGCAGCATTTAAGATCAGTCCATGAAAAAGAAAGTTGCTGAGACAATTTTGGTAAAGTTGATAAATTTTTAGTTTTATAAATTATATGCCCACAAATGTAAATACCAGAAAGCAATTTTTCAAAAAGCTTCCCAAATACTGCACCTGGTCCAATAGTTGGTGGTGAAGGTGTAGGCACGGCAATGGGAATGCCAATACTGCTGCTTCCACTATTTTCTCGACTTCCACTTCCTCCACTGCTACCACTATAAAGAAAAATCAGCATTATTCCTAAAGTTCACTCAAAATAATTTCCTGAGAATATGAATTTGAATTTTATTAGATGCTAAATTGGTAATAAATCTCATGAAATCCTGAAACCTAAACTGGACTGATAAAATCCATCTCCTGCTCACTGAAGGGTCCTCATGCAGAAACAGGATGGTACCTCCTCAGGTACACTGTAGGAAGGGTTCTTTAATGTGTGCATTAGATTACAGGAATCTCTCCACTTCTGAAACCTTGTGATTCTGAAACAAGTTATTTTTTGTTTTTGTTAAGTTTTGAAAGTGGATGAATCAACACACTATATTCAGAAGAAGATAAAATGCATTCATCAGAATTACCACTGGAAGTCATCTTGGTATATGAATTTAATACATTCATTTCAATATATGCCAAAAAACAGAGGTGACAATTAAATATCACACAGTAGTACAAAAGAATAAATCAAGTTATCTCTTCATAACATTGAGGTAACACAAACTCTTAAAACCTCCTAGTCTGCTAGATTTCAATGAACTCAATGACCAAACAGATCAATTACCACAAATGATCTTCCTTCTACTTTTATGATGATAACAATATGTTCTAGAAAGAGTCTCTCCCACCTAATGAATATGACAGTAGGCAGCAGTATATTATTATACATGCCTCAAGTGCATAAGACAAATGTCTATCAATGCAACTCACAGTTAAACTGTTGAGATACCTCTTCATTCATTCAGTGTGGGAACTGTTCAATTAAAAGCAAATTTTAAAAATACATTAAAAATACTGCATTACTTTGTTTTAAAAGTTCTATATTCTACACTAAGGTTCAAAGTTCATTCCAAAGACCTGGATTATCATCCTAACTCTGATCCTTAATAATGTGATCTTGGACAAATCACCCAAACTCTCTCTAACAGTCTTCTCATCTGTAGAGAAGGGAGCTAGATTAGAGCCAGGGATGGGTTTCTTTCAGCTCTTGAGCCTCTGACTAACATATTATTGATCACCTCTCAGCAGGCAAATTCATTTTAAAAAGAGACAAGTTAGTTCTACAAGTGGTAGGGCAACTGTCTGCAATAAGAAATACTCTAAAAATAAAGCCCTGAGACAACAATCCCTGTGCAATTAGCAGTCTGCAGGCCAAGGAACTGGAAATACGTGCATGAGGAATACAAAAAAAATGAATCTCTCACTGGACTTGACTAAAAGTCTAAAGAAGATATAACTCCAACATCTTCATGTAATTGATATCAAGCAGTCAATACCTATGAAAATGGATTTATAAACAAAATGAGCATAGTCCACTAAGAACATTTGGTCTCATTTCTGAAGTGATATTTTGCCAGCAGGATCACAGACTTAGAGTTGTAAAGACCTGCCCTGAGAGTCAGCAAGTCCAACCTTCCTCATTTTAAAAATGAGGAAATTAGGCCTAGGGAAGTTGAAGGACTTTCACAAAGTTCCAAAGTTCCTTGGGAATATGTACTTTCCCACCTAGACCACAGGCTCACAGGATCCAGAAAGTAAAAGGACCTTGCAGAGCATCTGGCCAAAGCTCCTCTTTATAGACCAGCGAACTGAAGCCCATTTGAGGTGAAGTGACCCGAGATCATCTCAACTGTGAGTTAAAGAGCCAGGCTTTCTGTTTTAAATCACCTCAACTAGCTCCCAAAACAAGTAAAAACCACCTTAACTTTTATATTAAATAGTAAAATTATCAGAGATTTGCTAAATATTCCCTCTTAAAAATTCAAAAAAAGATCAGGTGTTTGCTGTGAAAGAAGAAGCAAGTTCTATTTTCTCATCCAATGTAACATAACATCCTAGCAAAACAGAAAAAGAAAAAGTCAGGCTACAGCAATAAGCATTATTACCACCCCTTCAGTACATGAGGGCTTCCTCTTCCTGAACTGACACTTGATTGGCTGAAAACGAAGGGGCAGATAACTGTGACACATACTAAATCTTAACATATCTGATATTTCTACAAACAGCCACAATCATAAACTAAGAACAAATCCAACCAAACCCTCTAAGTTAGACAAAGGTAAGGAATCATATTAAGAGAGAAGATACTAACTATCTCATATATAACACTAAGACTCTCAAAAAGCAACAAGTAAATTCCATTGCCTCTTAATCACTAAAACTAAACAAGTATTTTTGGTTGCTGGTAAAGATCAAAGGGAATCTTTTGTCTGAGTTAATCCCCTTCTCTAACACCAAAGTTTTCTGACATTTTTCATTCCCCAGTATCTAAAAATACCTAAAATGGTACCTTACTTTTCTACCTCAATCCAAACTTTTTAAAAATTACATTAATTTTCTAAAAAACATTAACATCAAGGTTGGAATAATATTGTTGATAGATCTAGAAAGGTTAAAAAGCAGAAGTACCAATTTAGGCAAATGGTCAAATATGTAGTATTTCTCCTTTTATTGATCCACTCTGCACCAGTCCTGAGGGAATACTTCATGCTTATTCCGTGAATCTGAGGTGCTCTTTTTTAAATTATACTCAGTTTTCATTTTCACAAGCTGATGTACCTGTGTGTTCTTGGTCTCTGATTTAAAGATGCCGTCCTTCCTGGACTATGTTGACTTCCAAGCCTTGCTGGACTTGTCATATAATCATTGGGAACCGTTGGGGGTTTAACAGGTTCCAGGGTTTTATAAGGAGTATTCCGCCTAAAGAAGCAAAACCAAAAACAAAATGTTGTATAATGTGAATGACAAAACAGATTTAATGAAGGAAGTTTTACTTCAAATCAGAATGTGATTTTATTGATCCATAGTAACACAGTAAAAAGTTACTAACGTGATTACTAAAATGTATTTTAACACTGAATACAATAATACTGTTGATTCACTAAAACTATGAAAAAAAATAGCTCAATTCTTAGGGCAAAGATCTCAAACTCTAGGAATCAAGTAGGTTGCTTTGCTGATAATTCTCCTAGCAGGCAAAAGATAACAGATTACCACCTTCCAAAAGCAATGCAAAATTCTGCTGGCCATACCAAAATACAGCTGGGGAGAGGTTGGGCAAATCACTCCCCCAAGCTTGGTGATCAAGTAGAGCCAAATAAGCAGCAACTATTAAGTGCTTTCTACAGCATGTTCACAATCTAATAGTAGAGAAAATATGCAAAAAGGGTAAAAAACAAGATGAAGGTTAAATAAACAGGAGCTACATTGGAGATAATCTCAGAGAGAAGGTACTAACATCAAAGGCAACTGGAAAGGGCTTTGCAGAAAGTGGGATTTTGGCTGAGACTTCAAGTAATTTAGAGAAGCCATTCAAGCAATACAACACTTGTACACATCTGTATTTCTCCAAAAAACGAGGTCCCAAAACACACTCTGTGTGTGTGTGTGTGTGTGTGTGTGTGTGTGTGTCTCTCTCTCTCTCTTGGGCCTGCTTCATTTCTATTGTAATATATACCTCTGAAATTACTGCCCTTGACAATGACCTTAAGTATACAAAAGTTATTCAAATATTTGTGGAAATGGATCTGAAATTCTCTTAATGGGTTACATAGCTTAAAGAAGAGGAAAAGGATTTTGAATTATTTTAAAGAGTCAGCAGAGGCTTAATGACAAATATTATCCATCAATAATAACATTTTATAATAGCCAATGTTGCAAAAATTATGAATTAAAGAAGTTACATACAGATCAGAGTACAAATAGGTTATTCTGTATTTCAGATCCCATGTGATGTTCCCTGATACAATATGGTCAATAATTTCAAGAGTTTAATTCAAAATTAAATATTAAAAAAGTAAAAAATTTTTTAAATGTAAAATCAGGTGAGTAATTGTCTCCATACATAGCACTTGCTTTTTGAGAACACGACTGTGAAAACAGTAGAATAAGTACGGGTGTGGTAGAACAAGTAAATTTTCCATTTTACAGATGACAAGCCAAAGTACAAAGAGGTTAAACTGCCTTGTACAAGGTCAGAAAGTCAGTAGAAGAGCCATGTGAAATAATACCTAAGGAGTTCTTAGGTAGTGTGATACTACATTCTTTTTCATCCACTATCCAAGAAGATATTAAATAAAACTAAACTGAAAAATCTACAGAAACTCTAGAGTCTTTCCTACTCCATCCCCTCAGGGTGGAAAAAGGATGATCCTTTTCTCATGAGGCCCTATATAATACTGTGTAATCTTCCTGTGCAGTTATCTTGTTCTACTTTTAGATCATAAGTTCCATGAATGCAGGCACTGTGTTTTATTAATCACTATCTCTTCCCTCCCAGGGTGCTATTTAGATAGTAGGTACACAAGTGAAGTTTAATTAAAACAAAACGTGGAAGACAAATTCTCTACAATAACAATTTCTTTTAATACAGGCCTTGAAAAAAAGTTAAAGAGAAGTCAAACTGAGACAACTCAATTCTGATTAATTTGGGAATCAAAGAACTTGAATACACCAGCATCATGCTTATAATCCAAAAACTGGAGAAGCACAAGAAAAATAAAGTACCTATGTATCCTGAAGCTCTACATGCATTCCAAGAGAAAGTCCTGAGATGTTTTCACTTAATTTTAAAAACTAACAAATATAAAATACCAATCTATTATAAACAATTAACACTTGCCCAAAAGATTTAGCATAGAAATACCACAAACATTTATGAAAGCAAACCACTTTCTTTATGACAAACCAAAGTAAGAATGAGATACAGAAAATATCTTCTCTACAGATAACCTTACTATGTGCACAAAGGCATATTACTCTAACATTTTGCCATCTAGGGTCCCATCAAAGGACCGTTAAGTACCAAAAGTATGATGACAATGATGACAGCATTTATGCAGCACCTAATATCTGCCAGGCACTGTGCAATGAGCTTTATAAATACACTTCATTTGATCATCACATTAATCCTAGGACACAGGCGCTATTACTATTCTCATCTTACAATTGAAGGAACTGAGGCAATCAAAGGTTAAATGACTTGCCCAAGGCAAAGCAACTATTAAATGTCTGAGGTGGATTACGGGTTTCGGCCTTCCTGACTCCAGGCCCAGAACTCTATCCACTGCTCCAAAGTTGCCTTTAGATGATAAGGTGGTTCCATGATGTGGATCCCAAGGACATCAAGCTTCAGGTACAGGATTCTAGTACATTTACTTATGGTAGGACTTACCCTACACTAACATCCATTCACTCGGAACTCTAAACTCCTTTCAAAAGTAAAAATAAGTAGCTGAAGTCTTACCCCAATGTTCCCCGGCCTGACATAGGAGGGCTTGGCGGTTTCTGTGTAGGTGGATTTGTTCTCGACAGTGTGCCAGTTCTTGCAGGCTGGTTATTTCCATGCTGAAATATTGAGGGAAAGGCTTTTATTTTCATATCAAACTGTACTCTTGGTGTTTTGACACTCAAGTATTATTTTTTTTAATATAAGGATGTGAAGTGAGGCTTCCCAGACAATTCTGAAAGGCACATTTTACTAAGTTAAGTGTGCTGAAAACCAAGGGAAAATTATAACACCAAAAACTAAACTTTGGGCTTTTGTTTCCACTCTTATTTTTAATTCCATTTATATATGTTTAAAGTTCAATAAAGATTAATGATGGAAGCATTTTTTTAAAGTCACTAACTTAGCTTTCATACCAGTATTTTTCATTCTCAAGTACTAGGTCTTCAAAAACTTAGAAATATAAGATGATCTCATATTTCCACTTTTACTCAAATATTCTGTTATTCATTTCTTTGGATAAAAATAAGAAATGTTACATGTAATGCCGGGGAAGCCTCCTAAAATGTAAGTCAATAAGAGCAAGGCATCCATCTATCAAATATGAGCAAAGCATTAAATGTTAGAGAAATGGAGGTATCTACATAAAGGCAGATGTTAATATATCTTTGATATATTAACACATCCAGGCTAAATGTTGCTAGTTTGAATTTATACTGAGCATGTTTATTCTCTACAACCTATTAAAAAGCAAAGAGCATTTTCAATTTTAGGGGCTTTGCAGCCTTTATCAATAAAGGGGACACTGGATCAAATGAGAAATAACTGCTCTTACCTTGGCTTTTAGCCACTTTACGTTGGCAAAAAAAAGGGGGGGAAAAAGGTAAAAATTAATTCCAGATAGATCACATCTAATAGGACAGGTTCAAAGTTATAGTTAATTTTTACTACGTAATTACATTCCAAATACCCTATAACTAAGCTGTAAAGCATCCATAAGGAGAAGGAAATTATAGTGGGTGCCTGTCAAAATTTTTTTTAAATAATATGGACATATCTATATGAGGCCAAAACAACCACTAGACTAACTCAGTGTACTCGAACACAATTCAGTAAACAAGTTTTTTAAAACTAGTGACAGAATTGACTAATTAGGTAAGCAGTTCAATCCAACAGTCTCATGGAAACCTGA
>JAQQSK010005255.1:0-14995 GCA_028658325.1 Potorous gilbertii
ACCTGGGAACTCTGGAATTTGGCCACAATGTTCCTAGGAGTTTCTCCTTTTAGATCTCTTTCAGGTGGTGAATGGTAGCTTCTTTGAATACTTATTTTGCCCTCTGGTTCTACAATATCAGGGCAGTTTTCCTTGATAATTGAATGAAGGATGGTGTCTAGGTTCTTTCTTTGATCATGGCTTTCAGGTAGTCCCATAATCTTCAAAGTGTCTCTCCTGGATCTATTTTCCAGTTCAGTTGTTTTTCAAATGAGATATTTCACATTCTCTTCCATTTTTTCATTGTCTTGGTTTTGTTTTCTGTTTTCTTGGTTTCTCAGAAAGTCATTAGCCTCCATCTGTACCATTCTAATTTTGAGAGAGCTATTTTCTTCAGTGACCTTTTGCACCTCTTTTTCCACTTGGCTAATTCTGCTTTTGAAAGCATTCTTCTCCTCATTGGCTTTTTGAACCTCTTCTGCCTATGGATGTAGCCTATTTTTGAAGGTGTTATTTTCTTCAGCACTTTTTGGGTCTCTTTTATTATGGTATTGACCCATTTGCATTGCTTTTCTTACATCTCTCTCATTTCTTTTCCCAGTTTTTCCTCCACCTGTCTAACTTGATTTTCAAAATCCTTTTTGAGCTCTTCCATGGCCTGAGCCCATTGGATACCTGGGATGTTTGGGATACAGAGGCCTTGACTCTTATGTCTTTACCTGTTGGTAAGCATTGGTGTTCTTCGTCAGAGAGGAATGGGGCAATCATCCGTTCCCCAAGAAAATAACCTTCTATGGTCTTATTTTTTTCCCTTTTCTGGGCATTTTGCCAGCCAATTATTTGACCTCTGAGAGTCCTCTCCACCCCTGCCTAGGTCTTCTCAGCTAGGTCTTGGGGTCTGACATTCAAATGCTGCTCCCCAGCCTCAGGGCTTTTGGCGACAGGCCTAGCTGTTATTCAATGGGAGCTTAATTTCTGGTGCTCAGGTGAGAGCAGGGCCGCCTCTCAGGCTCAGTTCCCTCAGGGGATTTATGCAGAGGCCTTTTGTAATGGAGCTCCTGCTGAGCTCCTGCCAGCTCCAGGAGCCTCTGACCACCTGCTGCCTCTGCCACTGTCTCTCCCTCTGCCACTGCCTCCCAAGGGGTCCTGTGTCCAGGAGACATCCTGCTCCCCTCTCAGCATGTCTCTCTCACTGACCTGTGAGTCTGTGGGTGGAGGAACCCTCGCGGCCGATGAGGATTGCATCCCTGAAGCCTGCTCCGAGCTGCTTGCTCCTCTCAGTGTCACGTTGCTGGGGCAAGGCAAGGCTCTGCTCCCGTTGAGTGCGCGATGGACCTTTGAGTTCAGTTTTTCAGGGCTCTCTGGAACGGAAATATCCTTCACTGTGTTGCTGTGTGGCTTCCACTGTTCCAGAATTTGTTGGGAGTTCTTTTTAGAGGAAATCCATGGGTTGTGGTGCTTGCATATGTGAATCTTTCTGCTCTGCCATCTTGGCTCTGCCCTAGTTTTTCAATGTTTAAAAAAAATTCTTTTGTGGTCCATGTTGTAAACGTTTTAAAAAGAAGTATCACCTGTCAAAAAGTTGGGATTGCTTTATCTGTTATGAACTGTGTTAAAAATAAATTTAAAAAATAAAGAAAATGCCACCCACATTCAGAGGAATAACCATGGGCTCTGAATTAAGACCAAAACCGTCTATTTAACAAACAAAACAAAACAAAACAAAAATCAGGGGAGAAATGACGATGTTTATCCCCATTGTTTTTCACTCTTGTACAAGAAATGTTAGCTTTAGTTACAAGAAAAGAAAAGGAAATTCAAGAAATTGGGATAAGCAAACAAAAACAAAGCTATCACTCTGTATGTGACAGGATGGTATCTTAGTGAATCTTAGAGAATCAAGTAAAAGATACTTGACAACATTAGACAGCTTTAACAGACTTGCAGAATATAACATAAACCCACATAAATCGTTGATATATACCAATGTATGTATGTATGTTTATATATGTGTACACACACATGTTTGTGTTTATATATGTATACACACAGAAACACAGATACACACACGCACACACATACACATATGTTAGAAAGTGAAATTCCAGTTAAAATAATTGTAGTCAAAATAAAACATTTGAGAATTTACCTGCCAAGACAAACTGAGAAACTACATGAACGCAATTACAAAACATTTTTAACAACAGTAAAGTAAGATATAAATAATTGGAAAATTATCCGTTGCTCATGGGAAGACAGAGTTAAGATAATGAAAATCATGATTCTCCCTAAATTAATTTACTTGTTCAGTGTCATACCAATCAAACTACCAAAAATAATAGGGAAGCAGAACAAAAAAATTGTCTGGAAGAACAAAAGGTCAAGAATATCAAGGGAATTAATTAAAAGAAATGCAAGGGTTGGTCACATAGCCATAATATATCTAAAACTGTAGTGTAAAACAGTGATCATCAAAACCGTTTGGTACTGCCTAAGAAATAGAGCGGTGCATCAGTGGACTATGTTAGGTACACAAGATACAGTGGGAAATGACTATAGTAATCTACTGTTAAATAATCCCAAGGATTCTGTCTTGTGGGATAAAATCTCATTATGAGACAAGTCTACTGGGAAAACAACACGGCAGAAATTAGGCATAGACCAATATTTCACACTCTGTACTAAGATAAAGTCAAAAGTGTACATGACTTAGACATAAAGAGTGATTCCATAAACAAATTAGGAAATGGAGAAACAGTTTACCTTTCACATCTATGGAAAATGGAAACATTTATGACCAAACAGGAGATAGAAAATATTTTGAAATGTAACCAAAATCAGGAAATCAGAAAGTCGAGAAACAAGGTGGCATCTCTAATGAAGTATTCTTTTTTAAAATATATAGAGAACTGAGCCAAATTTTAAGGACACAAGTCATTCCCCAACTGAAAAATGGTCAAAGGATATGAACAGACAATTTTCAGAGGAAGAGATTAAAGATACCTATCATAATAGAAAAAAAATGCTCTAAATCATTATTGATTAGAGAAATGCAAAGTAAAACAATTCTAATGTAGTATCTCACTTCTAATTGACTGATATATCAAAACAGAAAATTTATAAATGTTGGAGACATAAGAAAATTGAACCTTTAAAGCGTTGTTGGTGGAACTGACTGATCCAACAATTCTTGGGAGCAATTTGGACCTACGTCAAAAAGGTTTTAAAAATGTGCATACCCTTCGTTCCAGCAATATAACTATTAGGTTTATATCCCAAAGAAATCATAAAAATGTGGAAATGATATATATGTACAAATTTTTTACAGCAGCTCTTTCTGAGGTGATAAAGAAGTGTAACTTGGGCGATTGACTATCGGTTAGGGAATTGCTGAACAAATTGTGGCATATGAATGTAATAGAATACTATTGTGCTTTAAGAAATGATGAGCAGGTGGATTTCAGAAGAAGAAAACAGCGTATGTGAACCGATGCTGAGTGAAGCGGACAATTCTGCTTGCTGATGGAAGCTTACTATTTCTCTCTCTGTCTCTGTCTCTGTGTCTGTATCTCTCTCTCTCTCTCTCTCTCTCTCTCTCTCTCTCTCTCTCTCTCTCTCTCCCTCTCTCCCCATCTCTCGTTATCACTGTCTTCCTTTTCTTTCTCGTGGCTTTTCCATTTTTTCTGATTATTGTTTCATAACATGACTAATGAGGAAATGAACTTAATATAATTATACAAATATTGTTTACATTCGATTGCTTGCTGCCTCTGGGAGGGAGGGAAAGAGGGAGAAAAATATTTGGAATTCAAAATCTTATGGAAAGGAATTTTGAGAATTGCCTTTACATGTAATTGGAAAGAATAAAATAAAATTAAGTACAGGGGGCAAAAAACTCAGAAGTGATCTACTGCAAGCCTTTCCTTATATAGGGAATCATGAGGCACAGAGAAAGAGGAGATGCTTTTGCTACCTGAATTCACAACTTCCAGAGATTTGATACTCAGGACAAATATCAGAAGGAAATATTTCAGTCACAATGGAATTCAGGCTACTGGGACTTTCTGATCTTCCCAACCTTCAAGGTTTTCTCTTAGGACTTTTCTTGATCATCTACTCCAGTGTCCTGATAGGAAACGGATTTATCATTGTAATTACTAAAGTTGCACCTGTGCTCCAAAGCCCTATGTATTTCTTCCTTTGGAATTTTTCCTTTTTGGAAATCTGTTATACTTCAGCAATTCTTCCAAGTATACTGTTTAATCTGTGGACCCAGGAGATAAACATCTCTTTTACAGCCTGTACAGCACAATTTTGTGCTTTCTTTGCTATAGCAATCACTGAAAATTTCCTCCTTACCGTAATGGCCTATGATCGCTATGTTGCCATTTATAAACCTCTGAATTATCTACTCATCATGAACCATAAGTTGTGTGTCTATTTGGCTACTGGCTCTTGGATCAGTGGGATCCCATTCTACACAGTGCTGACATATTTAATTTTCTCTTTGCCTTTCTGTGGTTCCAATAGACTCGATCATATTCTTTGTGACATTTGCCCTTTACTAAAGTTGGCCTGTGGGTATACCTCTGTGAATGAGTTCTCTTTTCATGCCATTATCGTAATATTTGGTATACTTCCATTTTTATTTATAATATGATCATACGTGAAAATCATCACTACCATCTTGAAGGTTCCAGGAACCAAGGGAAGATCCAAAGCTTTTTCTACTTGTTCCTCTCACCTCACTGTTGTAATCCTATATATGGGGTGTGGTATCATTACATATTTGTGACCCAGTTCCAGCCACTCAGTAGGACTAGACAAAGTGTTCTCTATCATGTATACTACTGTAACCCCAATGCTTAACCCCGTCATATACAGTCTGTGCAACAAGGATGTAGTGATCGGATTTAAAAAATTGCTATTTAAGTAACTGGGATCATAAAGAAAATATCTGAACTTGTATTAGTTTTATTTGCCCCAAAGTCTCTATAGATATTGCCTGCCTATGAAACCTTTCCTTGCCTAGTTATCTCAAGACTTTGGGATATCTCCTCAAATTTGATATCACCTTATCTATAATCATTTAAGAAATAATTAGGATGGCCTTTAAAACTCTAATACTAAGGAGTCATTTTCTTTAAAATCAGCATATGCTATTAAATACGCTGGGCAAATGCCATTAATTTCCACTTTTATTAACAGATCCAGGCCGAGAGTTTGAGAAATGGTACAAAGGTATCCTGAATGAGGACCCTTTCAAAATACAGTTGAATACCCCTAACATTTCTATTAACTCTATAAACATTAACTTCCTTGTAGATTATACAGACTTACCTGTTTGGTAGAGAATTATTCAAAAACTTATATATATATGACTGTTTTATCTTTGTTTCAGGATAAGTGAAGGAAACTAGATCCTTTTTGAACCTATTTAAAACACTGGGACAATACCAATTAAAATTTTGATCTATTTCGCTTATGTGCAAGAAATGTCTGTCAAATCTAAAATATTTTCCATGGCAAGAGTTTTAAATGTCTAGAAGTAACAAACGGACATAGCCACTTTTAGAGACATGGGGTGCAAGAATTTTAAATGTCTAGCAGTAACAAACTGACGTAGCCACTTTTAGAGACATTGAGTGCCTCTTAGGGGTCTATAGCAGTTTGTTAAATGAGAAAATCATAGAGTGAAGTGGAGAAGCCCCGTTCTGTACTAACCAAAGGAAAAAAACATAAAGTTAATGATGTACAAGATGGTGGTTAAATGAATATTGTTTCTCATTTGTAACATAATAATTAAAAAGCATTTATAGCTGAAAGGTAGTTGGATCTTCTTCAATCCAAATTGCACCAGAGGAAACAAAATCTTTACAATCAGAGGTGGAAAGTGGGTGAAATGACCGGTTCTATTTATCAAGGTATTGAAATAAAGGAGGTACTGAACACATAATCAATATTTGGGAAAAAATATTCATACAAAGAATCAATACATATGTATGTGAGTGTGCACGTATAAAAATCCATATAGACATTTAAATATATGATGAATTTGCTTATATACATATATGCGTATTTATACACACAAAGAATTATCATTTTCATTATCTTAATTCTGTCTTACCATGAGAAACAGATAATTTTCCAATTATTTAGATCTTACTTTACTGTTGTTAAAAATGTTTTGTAATTGCGTTCATGTAGATTCTCGGTTTGGCTTGGCAGGTAAATTCTCCATCTATTCTACAAATGGTTTGGGCATTTGATACTATTGAAAGCATTTCTTTGTTTCTTTTGCATTCGTAATTTTCTTAATATATAAACGTTTGTAAAGTTTGATTATTCTTCTTACTTGTTATGTGATATTCTGTTATGTTGATTTGCTTTTCTACATTCTGTTCAATCAGATAAGCTCATGTTTTTTCAGTTTTAATAGTCTTTTCAACAAATTTTCTTTGACTATCATTTATCATTTCTATATTTTCGTTTCCTTTTAATTTAACTCTCCTTTATTTTAAAGTCTACTGTTTGATTTTTGTTTACTTTTGATTTTCTAATTTTAAATGCATATATTAGTCATAAACATCACTTTTTTATTTCGGCAATGTATACCAGACTGTTTATGTCATTCCCCCTGAGAACTGAAGTACCTATATCTCAGAAATTTTGGTATGTTGTCTCATCTTTATCATTCTCTTTTAAATAGTATTTGTTTCTCTGATTTGTTCTCTGACACATAATTTAAGATTTCATTGTTCAGTCTCTTTCTATGTATGTATATTTTGTTTGTGGTCCTGAAACACTTCATATTTTTATTTAACTATGATCTACAAAGGGTACATTGACTATTTATATCTTTTTGCTTTTTTGCAATATCTTTGTTTCCTAAAAAATGGTAATTTAAAAAAATGTTTTGATCTGGTGCCAAGAAATATGTATATACTTTTTCTCTCCTGGTTAGAAAGTATCATGTTTTTTAACTCTACTATTTGCACAAGATTTTTCACTTTCTTGTTTGTTTTGTTTTTAAACATATTTCAAACTGAAAATTCAATATTGAAATCTCCTATTGCTGTTATTAAGCCCTTTATATCTTCTTGGAGTTAAGGTAATGTTTCTCTAATAAACTTGAACGTTAAGCAAAGATCGATCTAAATATTTTTTGTCTTCTCTTTTCATTTCTTTTTTCTCTTTAAGGGATCTGAGAATTCTTTCTATTGAAATTTCATTGTGCATATGCCAAAGTTCTGGGCAGTTGTCTTTCATTCTTCTTTAAAGGTTAAGGTTTTTTATCTTGTCATGTTCTTACAAGGGACCTGTGATCCCTAGGTTGTCCCTGCTCATCCTCTCTTTGTGGTGAATATATTTGCTTGCATAGTGAGTATAATTAATATTAATTTTTTATCCTTCTCTTTTTCTAGGTTGTCCTTCACTTCTACAATATTCGATTCTTTTATTTTATTTTTTTTCTTTACCTTATTTCTTTTTGAATTTCATCATTTTTATTTTTAACACAGTTTATAACAGATAAAACACTTCAAACATTTGGTCAAGTGATACTTTGTTTTAAAACATTTAACATACGGACCAAAAACGAACTTTTATTAACATTAAGCAACTGAGACACAAATATTATTTATTTTGTTAACTTCACAAGCTCTTGACCTAGTTGTCTCCACAGTATTCCTAAGAATTAAAGGACCTCAACCTACTGTTGCTGGTCCGAAGTCTTATGAATAGCTTAATTTTAGACTTCAACTCAGAAATTCCCCTACCAATATTCTATAACTGAATAGATCTGGTATTAAGCTTACAAACCTCTTGATTATAGGAAATTGCCACTAATAGTAAAGACGTTGCAGGGATACAATATCTCCCCAACTTCATGTCAATTCCAGGCATCATTAGATTGTGCACTTGCATTCACCATTGACAGGTGTCAGTGGAGAAACTGAGTCAGGATAACGCTACCACAGGCCAGGCTGAACAGCCACTCTCCCACCCTTCCCAGAAGATCGCCTTTTGCAGTTCATACCAGAAGCTCATCAGATTACTGGCCTCGTGGTTTAGAGACTCAGATTGCCTTTCTTGCTACCCGTACCTGGAGATAGTTAACAGTCCCATAGCATCTAAAAATGGTAAGTTTCAATAACCAGGGTCCAGATATGATTATAGGTTCACTTTGGCTAAGGAACATCTTTGGAGGCAAGTCTTTTTTCATATATAAATTCATTTGTTTAAATTGTTGAATTCATTTTCACAAATATTAAGGGCTCGAAGGGCATGGAATAGGATATTCCAGAAGTCAAAGGAACTAGGACTAAAATCAAAAATCACCTACCCAGCAAAACGGAGTATAATACTTCAGGGGAAAAATTGATCTTTCAATGAAATAGAGGAATTTCAAGAATTCTCGATGAAAACACCAGAGCAGAAAAGAAAATTTGACTTTCAAAGACAAGAATGAGAAGAAGCATGAAAAAGTAAACAACATAGAGAAGTCATAAGGGACTTACCAAGTTGAACTGTTTACATTCCTCCATGGAAAGACAATATTTGTAACTCTTGAAACTTTTCAGTAGCTGGGTAGTTGGTGGGATTACACACACACACACACACACACACACACACACACACACACATGTCCACACACCTGTACACGCATGCACGTGCACACACACATACACACATGCACGTACACACAGAAATAGGGAGCACAGAGTGAACTGAATAGGATGGTAAACGGTGAAAGAGAAATGTCGTGGGAGGAGAGAGGGTGAAATGGAATGGGGCAAATTATCTCTCACAGAAGAGAAAAGCAGGAGACCTTTTAGTGGAGAGAAAAGGAGGAGAGCTGAGAAAAAAATCATGAAGTTTACTGTCATCACATTCGACTAAAGGAAGGAATAAAATGCACACACATTTTGGTATGAAAACCTATCTTGCAATACAGAAAAGTGGGGGAGAAAAAGAGAAGCAGGGTGGGGGTACGATGGAAGGGAGAGCAATGGGAGGAGGGAGCAATTTGAAGTCAACACTCTTGGGGAAGGACAGGATCAGAAGAGAGAATAGGAAAAATGGGGGGCAGGGTAGGATAGAGGGAAATATAGTTAGTCTTACACAACACGACTTTTATGGAAGTCATTTGCAAAACTACACAGATATGGACTATATTGAATTCCCTGCCTTCCCAAAGAGAATGGGTGGGGAGGGAGGGATAGGGAGAATTTGAAACTCAAAGCTTTAGGAACTACTGTCCAGTACTGTTCTTGCTACTAGGAAATAAGAAATGCAGGTAAGGGGGAATAGAAAGATATCTGGCCCTACAGGACAAAAGAGACGGAAGATTGGTGATAGGGGAAAGTAGAAGGTTCAGTGTATTGGGGAGGGGGAGGGGACAAGTGGGGAGAAAATTTGGAACCCACAATTTTGGGAAAATGTTTGTTAAAAGTTAAATAAATAAATTGATATTAAAGTATAAAATAAAAAAAAAAGAAAGTCAAATGTTCCTTTCAGCTCTGGTCTTTTCATCAAAAATACTTGAAAGTCCTCTATCTCATTGAAAGACCATATTTTCCCCTGAAGTAGTATACTCCATTTTGCTGGGTAGGTGATTCTTGGTTTGAGACCTAGTTCCTTTGACTTCTGTAATATCCTACTCCATGCCCTTCGATCCCTTATTGTAGAAGCTGATAAATACTGTGTTATCCTTGTTGTATTTCCACAATACTTGAATTGTTTCTTTCTAGCTGCTTGCAATATTTTCTCCTTTACCTGGGAACTCTGGAATTTGGCCACAATGTTCCTAGGAGTTTCCGTTTTTGGATCTCTTTCAGGCGGTGAATGGTGGATTCATTGAATACTGATTTTGCCCTCTGGTTCTAGAATATGAGGGCAATTTTCCTTGATAATTTCATGAAGGATGATGTCCAGGCTATTTTTTTGATCATGGTTTTCAGATAGTCCCATAACTTTTAAGTTGTCTCTCCTGGATCTATTTTCCAGGTCAGTTGTTTTTCCAATTAGATATTTCACACTCTCTTCCATTTTGCATTCTTTTGGTTTTGTTTTGTGATTTCTTGGTTTCTCAGAAAGTCATTAGCCTCCATCTGTTCCATTCTAATTTTGAGAGAACTATTTTCTTCAGTGAGCTTTTGCACCTCTTTTTCCACTTGGCTAATTCTGCTTTTGAAAGCATTCTTCTCCTCATTGGCTTTTGAACCCCTTTTGCCAGTTGAGTTAGCCTATTTTTCAAGGTGTTATTTTCTTCAGCAATTTCTTGGGTCGCCTTTATTAAGGTATTGATCCGTTTTTCATGCTTTTCTTACATCTCTCTCATTTCTTTTTCCAGGTTTCCTCCACCTGTCTAACTTGATTTTCAAAATCCTTTTTGAGCTCTTGTGTGGCCTGATCCCATTGCATATCTATTTCAGATGTTTGGGATACAGAGGCCTTGACTCCTATGTCTTTACCTGATGTTAAGCATTAGTCTGCTTCATCAGAGAGGACTGGCACAATCATCCCGTCCCCAGGAAAATAACCTTCCATCGTCTTATATTTTTTCCCCTTTTCTGGGCATTTTCCCAGCCAGTTATTTGACTTCTGGGAGTCCTCTCCACCCCTGCCTAGGTCCTTCCCAGCTAGTGCTTGGGGTCTGAGATTCAAATGCTGCTCCCCAGCCTCAGGGCTTTTGGCGGCAGGCCTGGCTGCTCTTCAATGGAAGCTTAATTTCTCGTGCTCAGTTGGGGGCAGGGACACCTCCCAGGCTCAGTTCCCTCAGGAGGGTTATGCAGAGACCTTTTGTAATGGAGCTCCTGCTGAGCTCCTGCCTGCTCTGGGAGCCTCTGGCCGCCTGTTCCCTCTGCCGCTGCCTCCCGAGGGAGTCTCTGTCCCTGAGACAACCCGCTCCCCTCTCAGCCCGTCTCTTTCACTGACCTGTGAGTCTGTGGGTAGAGGGACCTCGCTGCCACTGGAGTTTGCATCCCTGAAGCGTGCTCGGATCTGCTTGCTCCTCTCAGTGCCACGCAGCCAGGGCAGGGCAGGGCTCTGCTCTCGTCGAGTGTGCGATGGACTTTCGGGATTGGTTTTTCAGGGCTCTCTGGAACGGATATCTCCTTCACTCTTGTTGCTCTGCTGCTTCCACACTTCCAGAATTTGTTGGGAGTTCTTTTTAGAGGAAATTCATGGGCTGTGGGTTCAGAGCTAGCATATGTGAGTCTTTCTACTCCCCTGTCTTGGTGCCGCCCCCCCATCTTTCCCCATTATATGAAATTAATATTCTCAACATTCGTTGCTAATACTTTGAATTCCAACTTCTCTCCCTTCCTCCCTCCCTCCCCAGCCCCATTGAGAAGGCAAGAAATACCCTACAGACTAAATATGTTTTGTTATGCAAAAGACTTCTATCATAATTATGTTGTGTAATACTGATTATATTGCCTTCTGTCCAACTCAATCCCCCCTTATTTCCCCCTCACAATTGACCTTGTCCCTTCTCGAATGTGTTTATTTCTAGTGACCCTCTTCTCCCATTTTTCCTCCCTTCTAACATTCCCCTCGCTCCACTTATCGCGTCCTCTCCTACTTTCCTGTGGTGTGATATAAATTTTCATGTCAAATTTTGGGAGGATGTTATTCCGTCCTTCAGCCACATATCAAGAAAAGAGCTTCATTTCCCCCCTCTTCCCTTCTCCCTTTTCTCTTCCATTGAAAAAGGTTTTTCTTATCTCTTTTATGAGTTATATCCTACCTCGTTCCATTTCTCCCTTTCTCTTCCTGGTATTTTCCTCCGTCAGCCCTTAATATTTATGTGTGTGTGTGTGTGTGTGTGTGTGTGTGTGCGCCGATATCATCTTTTCTGATTCAACACACCCTATACTCTCTATGTATGCACTGGTAAGTGTGTGTGTGTGTGTGTGTGTGTGTGTCTGTGTGTGTGTGTGTGTGTGTGTGTGTGTGTGTGTAGGTACAATTTCTCCATCTACCCAAATACTGAGAAAAGATTCAAAAGTTATAAATATTTTCTTTCCATGTAATAATGTACACAGTTCTGCTTTAGAGAGTTTTTATGATTCTTCTTTCCTGTTTACCTTTTCGTACCTCTCTTGATTCTTGTCTTGGAAAGTCAAATTTTCTGTACAGATCTGGTCTTTTCATCGATATGAATGATTGAAAATGATTTATTCCCTTGAAGTATTATACTCAGGTTTTCTGGGGTAGGTGATTCTTGGTTTCAATCCCAGTTCCTTTGACCTCTGAAATATCCTATTGAAAGCCCTTTCATCCCCTAATGTTGAAGCTGCTAGATCTTGTGTTATTCTGATTGTATTTACATAATAGACAAATTATTTCTTTCTAGTCGCTTGCAATATTTTCTCCTTGGTATAGGAACTCTGAAATTTGGCCACAATATTCCTAGGAGTTTCTCTGTTGAAGTGTCTTTCAGGAAATTTTTGGTGGAATCTTTTAATATTTATTTTGCCCTCGCATTCTAGAACACAAGGGCAGTTTTCCTTGATAATTTCATGGAAGATATTGTCAGGCTCTTTTTTTGATCATGGCTTTCAGGTAGTCCTATAATTTTTAAATTGTTTCTCCTGGAACGGTTTTCCAGGTCAGTTGTTTTTCCAATGAGATGTTTCACATTATCTTCTGTTTTTTCAAATTTTGGTTTTGATTACTAACTGTTTGTTTTAACTTACAGTCATTCATATCCCTGAACTGAATTCTCTCTTTCAACGAACTGTTTTTTCAGTGAGCTTTTGAACCGTCTCCTCCATTTAGCTAATTCTGCTTTGTGAAACCTCTTTCTCCTCATTGCCTTTTTGGACCTATTTTTCCAGTTGAGTTAGCCTCTTTTTAAAACTGTTATTTTCCTCAGCATTTTTTTTTGTTCTACTTTAGTAAGCTGATAACCTATTTTTAAAGGTCTTTTATTGCTTGAGCCAAGTTTAAGTTCCCTTTGCTTGCCCTGAAGGCAGAGGCCTTGACCTCCTCTGACAATATGCCTTGCTCTTCCTCATCAGGATGGGTGGGGTTAGACCCATTTTCCCCAAGAAAGTAACCTTCTATAGTTTTATTTTTTCCCTTTTTTTGGCATTTTACCAGCCTGTGACTTGACTTCTGAGTTTCCTCCACATAACCACATGGCCTCCAGTTCCGCCAAGCCAGCGCAGGGGGCTGAGATTCAGATGAACTGTTCCAAAGCCTGAGGGACTTCAGGTGGTAGTAGGGCGGATATTCAATGTGAGATTAAGATCAACTGCTCAAGAGGAGGCAGGGCCACCACACAGGGCACAGTTCGTTCAGTGGGCTTCCAATGACACCTTCAACAATGGATGTAAGCAACTGCCTGCTTTGGTAGCCCTGTCTGATGCTTCCTCTACTGCTACCACCTGAGAAGGGCTGAGTTATGCGCATACACAGATCCCTTCTCGGGCAGCCTAAAAGAGCCTCTCACTGACCTTTGGCGCCTGTGGGTTGAGGGATCTATTCTGCCACTGGAGATTCTGTCATTGAAGGCTTCTCAGATCTGCTCCATTTAGTGCAGCATGGCCAAGGCAAAGTTGGGCTGTGCTGCGCCTCCAGTGCCACAGACCGTCCTGTCTTTCATGTCTCTCTGAGATAAAAATATCCACTCTGTTGTTGTGTGACTCCTGCTGGTGTACAAGTTGTTGAGAGTTCTTCTTTACAGGTATTTTATTGGCTGTGGGGTAAGAGCTAGTATATGTGCAACTTTATACTCCGTCATCTTGGCCTCCTCCCCCCCCCTTATTTTATTTCTTTATTGAGGTTTGCATTGACATATTCTAGATTTTTTCCCTCCTCTGATCATTTTGGTTTGAAAAATAACTTTTCTCTCATAATTCTCAAAATAGTTTGGTACCACGTAAGAACAGCGTGTTGTGATTCCATGTTCTCCTCAAATTACACAGGAAGCCCTGTCTCATCAAATGTTGAATCATTTTTTTTATCTTGAAGTAGTTATTCATTGTGTTTATATATTTTTTTGTGTTTTTTTCAGTTCTGTTCAACTCCTCATGACTCGTCATGGAGCTTTTTTTGGGGGGAGAGAATGGCAGGTATATTGGAGTGGTTTGCCATTCCCTTCACCAGATTATTTTATTTTATTTTATTTTTTAAATATAATTTTATTTATTTAACTTTTTACGTTTATTTTCACAAAATTTTGGGTTCCAAATTTTTTCCCCGTTTTTCCCCTGCCCAACCTCAATACACCGAGCATTCTAATTTCCCCTATCACCAATCTGATCTGTCTTCGCTCATCCCTCCCTTCTCTTGTCCCCATCTTCTCTTTTGTCCTGTAGGGCCAGAGAACTTTCTATTCCACATTACCTGTATTTCTAATTTCCTAGTAGCAAGAACAATACTGGACAGTTGTTCCTAAAACTTTGAGTTCCAACTTCTTCCCATCTCTCCCTTCCCACTCATTTCCTTGGGGAGGGCAGGCAACACAATATAGGCCATATCTGTGTAGTTTTGCAAATAACTTCCATAGTAGTGGTGTTGTTTAAGACTAACTATCTCCCTCCATCCTATCCTGCCCCCCATTGCGGCTATTCTCTCATTTGATCCTCTCCCTCCCCAAGAGTATTGACTTCGAATTGCTCCCTCCTCCCATTGCCCTCCCTTTCATCATCCCCCCACCCTGCTTATCTCTTTCTCCCCCACTTTCCTGTATTGTAAGTTAGATTTCATACCAAAATGAGTGTGCATTTTATTCCTTCCTTTAGTCGAATGTGATGAGAGTAAACTTCATGATTTTTTCTCAGCTCTCCTCTTTTTCCCTCCACTAAAAAGTCTCTTGCTTGCCTCTTCTATGAGAGATAATTTACCCCATTCCATTTCACCCTCTCTCCTCCCACTCCATTTCTCTCTCACGGTTTACCTTGATTTCTTTTAAGATATGATCCCATCCTATTCAATTCACTCTGTGCTCTCTCTCTGTGTTTGCGTGCATGTGTGAATGTGTGTGTGTGTACTCCTGTACATG
>JAQQSK010005257.1:0-14994 GCA_028658325.1 Potorous gilbertii
ATATATATATATATATATATATATATATATATATATATATATAGATATCTTGACAGATATGGAGAATGAATATTCTCTCTTTATATGTATGTGACATAGCTATATCTATCTATGTATATCTTTGTATCCCTAAGACTTTAGAGATATCCTTGTATATGCATTACGGATACCTTTCTAAGGTATTAAGATATTATGCATATATATATATATCCTATAGTGTTTATATATTTATATATATATATGTATATCACACACATACCCCAAACACATAGGATATACATATATATGTATATATATGCATCATATCTCTATGCCTTAGAAAGGTATCAGTAATGCATATAGAAGCTGTCCCTAAAGTCTTAGTACAGCTTTAAGCTTTAACAGCTTAAAACCCCACTATGACTTTGGGGACATGGTATATTTAAGGACAATATAAACAATACCCTCCTAAGTACTCATCCATAGACAAGCTAGCCCTCATTTGTGTTCTTCAGTTTTAGGGGGGAAAAAGCCCCTCATGGAGAAATCCAGGACCGCTTTCAAAGTGGGAAGGGATCATCAAACAGTTTGCAAGCTCCTGTCTCCCAGAACTGCGGGAGATCTGTACCTTTCCCCCTTCTCCCAGTCCATTCGCCCTTCGAGGTCTCCCCCACAACCCGCCCGGCCACTTCAGCGTCCATTCGTCCGTTCGTCTGTCCATCCATCCATCCCTCCATCCTTCCATCCTCATGGAGCAACCCTTCCCCCAGGCTCCCAGTGTGTCCCAGCTCCGCCACGGCGGGCAGGTGGGAAGAGGCATAGAGGCTCCAAGGGCGCATTGCTCTCTCCATGCGCCCTTCCCTCCGTGCCTACCTCCTCCCTCCACGCCTCCATCCACCCGTGCCCGCCTGCCCGGCCGCCGCCGCAGAGGCGCGCGCGCGCACACGCGCGGGCACACTCACACACACACACACACACACACTCACTCACACTCACACTCACACACACACTCACACTCACACACACACACTCACACTCACACACACACAGCCCACTCACTCACACAGGAGGCAGCAGCATCATCTCCATGGTGGCTCCCGCGGGGCTTCACAAGGCAGGCACAGCGTACGCCCGCCAGCACCATTCCAGCCTCGAACCTCGGCACACTCGGGCCATCCGCCCCGGCGGCGGCGGCGGCGGGGGAGGGACGAGGACGACGAGGCTGGCAGCGGTCCTGGACGGGACGGGGGCAGCCTCCGGGGGCGAAGCGCACTCAGCCTCTCTCGCCCCGCATGGGCCGGAGGGACGCGCAGCCCGCCCGCGCCTCGCTGGACGCTAGCGCTCGCAGCCTCCGGCCATCGCCGCCTCTCCGAGCCCGCCCCGTCTCCGCTCCTGCTCTTTCCTCCACGCCCTCCCCTCGCTCGGTCGGGGGAGCTCCCTCTCCAGTTGTGAGAACAGCTGCTGCTGCTGTCGCTGCTGCCACCGAGACGGGCTGGTTCTGCCCACTTCCGGGTTCAGGCTGGGACGACACGGACGGCTAATGACGGGCGGCTGATGCAAGCCTTGAAGTGGCTGAAGAGAGCCCTCCCTCTGCGCCGCCTCTTCCTCCTCGCCTCTGCTGCGCCGGGCCGCTCGCGACTGGGGAGGGCTGCGGGGTACCCAGGTCGGGAGCGGGGGAGTGTTCAAAGCAGCCTTCCCAGGCTCTGATGCAACCGCTTCCCTCACCCCTCTCACCCCACCTCCTCTTGCGACGTCATCATTTGGGGAGGAGACCCACGTCTGGAGGAGGGAGCCTCTGCTCGCAGCCCCGGGATCCACTGGGTCCAAAGATCCTAGAATCGAGGGATTAGAGCTGGAAGGAGATCGTTGAATCCATCCCCTTCCTTTTGCGGAGGTGGAGGCGGGGAGTGGTGGCGACAAAGGGAGGCCCGGGAAACATTTGGCACCTGAGGAGATACATAGCATCCCTGGGCAGGAAATGAGTACCCTTGAAAATACGGGATAATCTACTTGGAGCAGCTGGGATTTTGTTGGTGCCTCGTCCCGCTGCACGGATGCAGAGCAGAATAGCTAAGTACTTTAGACTTGAAGAATTGCTGTGACTGGGAGGAAATCACCACCAGATGGCCAAGCTGATGGTGAGCCGCTCCGGACAGTGGGACTGGTCCTGAGGCTGACACAACATGACAGAACTGGAGAGTTGGGAGAGAACTGAGCGGACATCCACGTATACGCTGGTCCCATCTCTTTGGGTTTGTGTTGGGAAACCCTTAGGTCGTACCCAACAGTGTTTATGCTTCCCTCGCTGAACCTTCAGGAATTCACGATCGCCCTGAAAAGTGAGCTAACCATACCCCAGGAAGGGAAATGGAAAGGAATTTAGAAGTAATCTAATCCAAAACCCACCTCTGTCCTTTTTACAGATAAAGAACCTGAGGTCTAGAGGAATGAAATCCAAGGTCAAATAGCAAGTAGAGTCAGCTTTCAAACCCAGGACCTCCGATTTCAAATCTAGTGCCCTTCCTACCACTGCACCCCATTGTCAGATAGAATGAACCTTCCCGTCCTGCCTCATCATGGCATAGAAGCTACCCTAAGTTCAGGACAGATATGCAAAGAAATCAAAAGTGCTTATGGACCCTATTGTATCCAATGACAACCTCTGTCTCCTCCCAGATACCAAGTGTGATGGAATTAAAGATACCAGAAATATTGAAATACACATACACAAAATACATTTGTCCTAACTTCTTCTTCCTGGTATATGGTGAAGATACCTAATTTTCCCCCCCTTTTTTATTCTGCAGTTAACAAATACCCCCTCCCAATCGACATTTTCATAAACATAGTACTCCAGAAGAAAAGATGATTGTACAAAAAAAGATGACTTCATATGAATCCGCAAATCTCCATTATATTGTTTAGTTGTGTTCTACCCTTCACAACCCCATTTGGGGTTTTCATGACAAAGATAAAGAAGCGGTTTGTCATTTCCTTCTCCAGCGCATTTTACAGATGACAAAACTAAGGCAAACAGGGTGAAATGGCTTGCCCAAGATCACACATCTAGTAAGTGTGTGAGGGCATTCTACCCACTATATCACCTAGCTGCCACTCCATTATGAAACCCTTGCTTTTTAAAAGATGTATGATGGATTTAAGTGACTTTGATGGAGGAGGGGGAAGGAGGCAACATTATTTCCTTTCCCTCCAAAATCCCTCCTTTCAAAGAAAAAAGGAAACAAAGTCTTTGTAACAAATAAGCGTAGTCACATAAAACCAATCCAGACTTTGGTCATTTGTGAAGAAACATATCACCTTTTGTATTTGAACACCTCTCTGTCAGGAGATGGGTAACCTTCTTCATCATTTATCATTGGGTATATTTTTTATTGTGGATGGTCCTTGCATTTGTCTGTTCTTCAGTCTCTTAAAGTTGCATTACTTTACATTGCTGTTGTGGATGTAGGATGCACAGCGAATAGAGCTCTGAGCTGGAGTTAGGAAGACCTGAACTCAAATCTGACTTCAGATACTTGTGTTACCCTGGCCAAGTCATTTTAATCTCTGCTTCAGTTTCCTCATCTGTAAAAAGGGATCTTATAGAACATGCCTCCCAGAGTTGTTGTAAGGATCAAATACCACTACAGAGTAATCACTATATAAATGTTAGCTATTATGTAGAAATTATTCTCCAGTTTCTAGAGGTGTACAGGAGGTCTATATCCATTCATACAAATGCATTGTTTCCTTTAGATTCGTATATTATATATTCTTCAGGTATTCTCCCCAATTGATGAGTTTCACCTCTCCTTACTTTCCAGTTCTTTGCTACAATAAAAAGAGAAGGATGCTATAGCACATTTTCGTACATATGAGTACTTTTCCTCTTTCTCTGTTGTCTTTGGAGACAGGAACCGAGACAGGAATCAATGGTATTACTGAGTCAAACGTTATGTATAGTTTAGTGGTTTGGGGGGGGGGGGTATAGTTCCAAATTGTTTTCCAGAATATATGGACAAATTCACAAAATGAAAATCCAAAAATGAATATGTGCCTAATTCCTACAGATGCTTTAATAACTGAAATTTTCTGCCAAATCTAGGTGTGAGATAGAATGTCAAATTCGCTTTAATTTTCATTTTCTCTATTTATTAGTGATTTGGAGCATTTTTTTTCAAATAGCTATACACGACTAGGATTTCTTCACTCAGAAACTGCCTGTTCATATCTTTTGACCATTTATATATTGGACAGTCCATTTTTTACTTATCTTAGTTATCAGACCTTTGTTGGAAACATTTGCTGAAATGATTTTTTCCCCAGTTGTTTCCCTACTGGTTTTAAAGGTATTGATTTGATTTGTGCAAAAACTTTTCGATTTTATGTTATCAAAATTGTTCATTTTCTCTCCTGTGATTGTCTCTATCCTTTGTTTGATTATGGATCTCTTCCCCTATCCATAGCTGTACAAGGAAGTTCCCTTCCTGATCTTCTCATTTGTTTGTGATATGGCCTTTTTATATCTAGATCATTTGGAACTTGTCTTAGTATATAATGTGTGATCTTTATCTCAACCTAATTTCTGCCAAACTGCCTTCCAGTTTTCCCAGCATTTTTTTGTCAGATAGTGAATCACTAGCCAATGGGATATCAGAGTCTTTGGGTTTATTGAATAGAATAATAGGGCTGGAATCAGGAAAAACTGAGTTCAAATTCAACCTTAGACTCCTACTAGCTACTGATCCTGAGCAAATTACTTAACCTCTTTTTGACTTAGTTTTCTCATTTGTAAAAATGGAGACAGTAAGAGTACCTACCTCCTAGAGCTGTTGTGAGCATCAAATTAGATAATAATTATAAATTAAACACAGTGTAAACAGTGTGTGCAGTGCCTAGTACACAGTAAGCTCAGTGGATATATGTCAACTGTTGTTATGTTTGTTTCTGCATGCTGATCACCTAATCTGTTCTACTAGTACTCTTCTTTCATTTCTAACCTGTACTAAGTAATTTTAATGATTATGACTTTGAATTATAGTTTGAGATCTGATATTCCTAGACCCCTTTCCTTGGCACTGTTGTTTTGTTTTCTTAATTTCCCTTCAGATTCTCAACCTTTTTCTCCTCCAAATGAATTTTATCATTTTTTTTCTAGCTCCATAAGGGGACCCTTTGGTATTTGATTACTATATCAATTAAGTAAGTTCCTTTAGGTAGTTTTACCATTTTATTATGGTAGTACAATCTGATCATGAGCAATTAATATCTTTCCAATTATTTGTGTTTGTATTTCTATAAAGAATTGTTGTCATAAAGTTCCTTTGTGTACCTTGGTAGGCAGATTCCAAAATATTTTATATATTTTGAAAGACATTTTTCAAAAACCTCTCCTGCTAGGATTTATATACAATATGCAGAAGTAAACATTTTATAGAAGAAGGAAATATACAGATGACTTGATAATTTGAGTTAATTTTATATTCTACTAATTACCTGAAATTATTAGCTATTTTAATTGAGTTTAGTTGACTCTAAGTTGTTTGAAATAATCATCTGCAAAACCTAATAATTTTACTTATTCACTGCCTATGCTTGTTCCCTCAATTTTTTTCTTGTTATTGCTATATTTAGTCTTTATAGCACTATATCAAATGGTAGTGGGGAAGGGAGGAAACAACAATTTATTAAGCACCTACTATGGGGTCACTGTGTTAAGCATTTTACAACACTATCTCATTTGCCAGTGAGCATCCTTGCTTTACCCCTCTTCTTACTGGAAAGGTCATAAGTGTCCCTCCATTAAATAAAAAGCTGGATCTTGTTTTTAGATAGATACTTTTGGTCATATTAAAAAAAAGGTCTATTTATCCTGAAGCTTTTTAGTGTTTTTTTCTTAGCAAAACTGGATATTGTATTTTATCAAAAAGCTTTTTCTGCATCTTTTGATACAGTCATGTGATTTTTATTGTTTTTGTTGTTAATAGGTTCTATTATGGTTATAGTTTTTCTAATATGCAATCAACCATTCATTCCTGGTATAAATCCAACCTGGTCATAATATATAATCTTTTCTGATACGTTGCTGTAGGTACATTATATAAATGCTTGTTTCCTATTCCCTCCCTAGTTTCCTCCTCCGTAATGAGGTTGAACTCTGCTAACCCTTCCAATTTTAAATCAAATCCTATATTGATAAAGGAATGTTTCCTCAAGGCAAGATCAACATTTGTCACCAGGCAGATCAGAGGGAATATGGCAGAGAAAGCTATATTCTGCCACCACTGGACTCTGGCAGATCCATACTCATGGATTAGATTCAAGGAAACCTTTCCCTGGAATTCTCGGATCTAATCCAGCTGACTTGAAAACTCCTGCTGCAGCCTTTCATTCCTTACATTCTGAGACTCCTCCTGCCAAAAACTAAAATAGATTTGTAAACCTCTATACTCTCCTACTACAAATATTTTCCTTCTTTACCTGCCTCCATTCAGTTTGGCTAGGTGCCAAATGTGAACTTACAAAACAAACCTTGTATTGGGCTATGTTCTGATATGGTGACAATTGGCTGATACAGTGACAATTGGCTGATACAGTGACAGTAACTCAAATTTATATAACATTTTTCCTTGCAACAATCCTCCCAGATGGACAGTGCAAGTGTTATTATTCCCATTTTACAGATTACAAAATAGAGTGATTGGATGGCTTACTCATAACCACAAATTAGGAAGTGTTTTCATGGAGTAGTGGAAAAAGGTCTGGATTTGGATTCAGAGGGTCAGATCTCCAATCTGAACTCTGCCACTGACTCTTTATCTGACCTTCGTTATTCAGTCTTTTTCAGTCATATCTGACTCTTTGCAATCGCATTTGAGTATTCTTGGCAAAGATACTGGGATGGTTTGTCATTTCCTTCTCCAACTCATTTTACAGATGAGAAATTGAGGCAAATGAGGTTAAATGACTTGCCTAGGCTCACACAATTAGTGTCTGAGGCCACATTTGAACTCAGGAAGATGAGTCTTCCTGACTCCAGTTCTGCACCACCTAGCTGTGCCTGATCTCAGTTTTATTATCTATTAAATGAGCTGCTCCAACAAGATGACCAATAAGGTCTCTTCCAGCTCTAAACCCTGTCAGTTCCTCTCTGAGCATCAGTTTCCATGTATTCAAAATTATGCAATTGGAATAGATAATCTCTACAATTCCTTCCAGCTCTAAATTTATGACAAACCTAGGATCCTAAGTTTCAGAACAAGAAATTGATCTCATAATTCCAAGTCCAGCACCATGGGGACAGGAACAATGTTTTATTTTTTTCATCTTTCTATCTTCCCTAGCATGCTACATATGAAAAAATACTCTATATATGAATGTAATAGAATACTGTTGTGCTATAAGAAATGATGAACAGGAAGACTTCAGAGAGGCCTGGAAGGATTTATATGAACTGATGCTGAATGAAAGGAGCAGAACCAGGAGAACTTTGTACACAGTAACAACCACAGTGTGCAAGGAATTTCTCTGGTAGACTTAGCCCTTCACAGCAATGCAATTCCCATTAGACTTTTGAAGCAAATGCTTTCCACATCCAGAGAAAGAACTATGGAATTGGATTGCAGAATGAAGCAGACTATTTTCTCTTGTGTTTCACTTTGTTTTGGTTCAGTTTTTCTCATGGTTTCTCCCATTCAGTTTAATTCTTCCATGCAGCATGACTAAGGTGAAAATGTATTTAATAAGAATGTATGTGTGGATCCCATATAAGATTGCATGCTGTCTCAAGGAGGGAGGGAGGAGGGAGAGGGGAAGAAAGGGAGGGAAAGAAAATCTAAGATTTATGGAAGTGATTGTAGAAAACTGAAAACTAATTAATTTTTTAAAATACTCTAAATTACTAATGATTAGAGAAATGCAAATTAAAACCTCACAACTATCAGATTGACTAATATAACAAAAAAGGAAAGTGATAGATGTTGGAGGCATGGGAAAATTGGGTCACTAATACATTGTTGATGTAGTGGTGAACTATTCCAACCATTCTAGAAAGCAATTTGGAACCATGCCTAAAGGGCAATCAAACTGTATGTCTTTTCATACAGCAATACCACTCCTTGTTTGGTATCCCAAAGAGAGCAAAGGAAAAGGGAAAGGACCTTCTTCAACAAAAATATTTTTAGCAGCTCTTTTTAGCAAAGATGAGATGGTGAGAACACATAAAAGAACTATACAAGAAAAATCTTAACATTGCCAATAACCATGATGGTGTACTTACTGATCTAGAGTCAGACATCCTGGAGAATAAAGTCAAGTGGGCCTTAGGAAGCAGTGATAACAATAAGGCTGGTGGAGGTGATGGAATTCCAGCTGAGCTATTTGAAACTCTGAAAGGTGATGCTGTTAAAGTGCTGCACTCAATATGCCAGCAAATTTGGAAAACACAACAGTGGCCGCTGTTGCCAAGAAATGTTCAAATTACTGAACAAGTGTGCTTATTTTACAGGCCAGCAAGATTATGCTTAAGGTTCTATAAGCTATACTTCAGCAGTATATGAAACAAGAAATACCTGAAGACCAGTTTGGCTTTGGAAGAGGCAGAGGAACTAGAGACCAAATTCCAACATTTGCTGGATTATGGAGACAGCAAAGGAGTTCCAGAAAAACCTCTACTTTGCTTCATTGACTACACTAAAGCCTTTGACTGTGGAGATTACAACAAAATAAGATAATTTCTTAAGGAGATGGGAATACCAAATTATCTTACTTGTCTGCTGAACAGCCTATATGGAGGTCAAGATGCAACAGTTGCAACCAAACATGGAACAGCAGATTGGTTTAAGACTAGAAAATGAGGATAACAAAACTATATATACCTTATTTATTTAGATAAATATATTATTTATATTATATATAATATATTAAATATACCTTATTTATTTAGCTTCTATGCAGAGTACACCATGAGAAACATCAGGCTGGATGAATCAAAAGCCAGAATCAAGGTTGCTAGGGAAAATATCTACAATCTCAGATATGCAGATGATACAACTCTGATGGCAGAAAGTGAAGAGAAATTAAAAAGATTCTTGATGAGAGTGAAAGAGGATATTGCATAAGCTGTCTTGAAGCTTAACATCAAAACAACCCAAGATCTTAGCAACTGGTTGCCTTACTTACTAGAAGATAGTGGGAGAAGAAATAGAAGCAATGTCAGATTTTTTATTCTTGGGATTAAAGATCACCGCAGACAGTGAATACAGTCCTGAAATTAAAAGATGCTTGCACCTTGGAATGAAGATTATGGCAAATCTAGATAGTATACTAAAAAATCAGAGATATCACTTTGCTGGGTCCATATAATCAAATGTGTGGTTTGTCCAGTAGCAATGTATGACTGTGAGACTTGGACTATAAGGAAAACTGAGCACTGCAAAATCTATGCTTTCAAATTATGCTGCTGGAGAAAATTTTTGAGAGTCCCTTGGACAGTAAGGAGATCAAATAAGTCAATACTTAAGGAAATTAATTTAGACTATTCTGGTCAAATACTGATGTTGAAGCTTAACTACTTTGGCCACATAATGACAGGATGGAAATCATTGGAAAAGACCCTGATGTTGGGAAAGATGAAAGGCAAAAGAACAAGGGGATGGCAGAGAATAAGATAGAAAGATAGTGTCATGAAATAAACTTGGACAGACTTTGAGAGATAGTGGAGGATAAAAGGGCCTGGTGTGCTGTGGTCTATGGAGGTCACAAAGAATCAGAAATTATTGAACAAAAGCAAGAATTGGAAATTGAGAGGATATCCATCAATTGGGAAATGGCTGAACAAGTTGTTGTATATGATTGTGCTATAAGAAATGAGGAGGAGAATGCTTTCAGAAAAACCTCGAAAGACTTGCATGAACTGATACAAAGTGAAGTGAGTGGGACCAGGAGAGAATTATACATAATAACGGTCATATTGTACAGTGACCAACTGTGAATAACTTAGTTATTCACAGAAATACAAAGACCCAAGACAATTCTGAAGAACCTCTGACCTATTTACTTCCAGAGAAAGAACTGAAACTGAATGCAGATCAAAACATACATTGTTATTTTACTTTATTTTTCTTGGAGTTTTTTTGACTGTGTTTTCTTTCACAACATGACTAACATGTTTGTATGACAACACATGTACTGCTTTCTTTGTCAATGTTGGGATAGGGCAGGGAGAACAGGAAAAAATTTGGAATTCAAAATTATTTTTTAAAATCAAGGTTAAATTTTTTACTACATGTAAATGGAAAAAATAAAATATTAAAAAAATTGTTTCAAGTTATATCTCCAGAAGTTGTTATAACCTGGAAACTTATTTTGTTTTAATATTTTGGGGATTTTGTCTTAATATAATTAGATCCTTTGTAATCCTATGTATTTTATTATTATGTATTTGAAAATATTATTCTGCAAAAAAGATCATTAGATTTCATCAGACTTCCAAAAGGATAAGTGACATAAAAAAATTTAGGACCCCTTGTGTTCATCGCTTGAGGATCAGAGAAACTGAGGGACTTGCCCATGATTACACCTTGCCACTCCAATTCCAACTAAAATAGCATGTAAATATGAAAACAAGGATAGAAAAATACCTATTAGAAAGTTCCCTTCATATTGTGGGCCATGATAGCAAACCTAGGGGGTGGAAAACTATTCCTTGAAGTTGAAAGTGCAGAGGATCAAGAGAATATTTCATTAAAGGGTCTTGAAACAACTTTTGAAAGTTCATTAATTCTCATATATCTATATTAGAGAGAAAGGCACATTTATGTGGCCCATCTTTATCATCTGGGAAGCAACTTAATAGAAGCAGCTGAAGTAGCATCTGAACGTGCTGGAACTGATCACATTCCTAAGATCAGCAGCAATTTTGGAGTGGCCGAGAAGCCTAACGTTATTGATTTCTCTCTGTGTAGAACAGGCTCTGTACCACAGGGGCTCATTAACTCAGCTAGTAGGAACATGATGCCAAGGAGGCTATGGGTTTCTGTTTCAGTCCCTATATGGGTCATTTACCTTCGCACAGAGGCCAGACTTAGACTGAAGCCATAGCGCCTTAGCAGAGAGTGTAAACTCATCACCACCACTATTGGAGAAACTACTCATGTCCTTTTATGAGTCTGCATTGTCATTTTCTGAAGCCAAGACTTCAAGTGCACAATGGGAGGATATGTCCATGTCTTTCTTCCTGTAAACCAGTGACAATTCTTATTCCACATCTAATGTTACTTTGTAAAGGAAATTCCAGAAGGACTGATAAGGACAGTAAAAACTCTATTATGCAATTTACTTGGAGAATGGGGGGGTTCTAAGCAAGATTTTGGTCAAGAAAAAGTTACATCAAGTATGGGAATAAAATATTTAGGGTTTCTTACAGAATCTTAGAATTGGATGTGATGTTACTTGATCCCCTAATCCAGTTTCCTTTTTTTATTAATAATACAACAGAGAGCAAGATGCATTACATTTGTGGTGTCAAAGTCCAATAGAAACAAGAGTTACTTAACCATACATAAGGATCCCTGTGGGCTGAGATTGCCTTAGATAATTACACAAATTTTATACACACACACACACACACACACACATACATACATACATACATATGTATATATAAATATATCTATATTTAAATTGATTAATTTACTTCCCTAAATATTTCCCAATTACATTTTAATCTAGGTCAGGATGCACTTAGGAGTGTGGTGAGCTGTTTGCAGATCTGTGGGCCATGTGCTTGACACCTCTGTGTTATATGACTTACCTAAAGTCAAACAGTTTAGTATCATAAGAAAAAGGATTAGAACTCATGTCTCCTAAGTCTAGGTCCTATGGATTCAAATAAATGATACCAAATATTCAACACCATACATAGATTATCAATTTTCAAACATAAACATATATCAAAGTAAATAATAAAATACCTCTCACAACAAAACTAAATTGAACATAATTTACTTTTGTTTTGATGACTCAGAAGGTATTTCACAATGAACATCATTTAAATCAACAAGCCTATTATTTTCTTCAGTCAGCTTTTGTACCTCCTTTTCCATTTGGCCAATTCTACTTTTTAAAGAATTGTCTTCAATTAATTTTTGTCCTTCCTTTCTCAAGATATTGACTCTCACATAACACTCATTTTTTTTCCAATTTTTCTTCTACCTTTCTTAATTGATTTTTAAAATCCTTTTTGAGCTCTTCTAAGAGGATTTTTTGGGCTTGAAAACAATTCATATTCTCCTTTGATACTTTGCATGTAGGTTTTTTGACATTGTTGCCTCTTCTGAGTCTGTATTTTTATCTACCCTATTGCCATAGTAGCTTCCTGTAGTCAACCTTCTTTTCTGTTTTTGCTCATTTTTAAGCAGATTTTGTGACTTTTAAAATTGAGCTCTGTTCCTGGGGTACGTGGGCCACTGTCCCAAGCTTCTTTTGCTGGGAGCCAAGGTCCTGGTCACTTGCTTTCTGTGCCAGGATTTCAGGGAGGTGATTCAAATTTATAAGGACAAGAACCAATTCCCCAACTGACAATATATGAACAAAGAGTTTTTAGAGGAAGAAATTCAAGTTATCAGTAGCCAATGAAAAAATGATGCTTAAATACCATCAAACACCAATAAAATTGATAAAGTTGACCAATAAGGAAGATGGAAAATGCTGGAGAAACTGTGGATAAACAACTGTATTAATGCACTGTTTGTGGAATGCTGAATTCATACAGCCATGCCAGAAAGCAGTTTGGAACTATGCGCCAAAAGATATTCAACTGAGAGACCCTTTGACCCAGAGAGAATACTACAGGGTCTGTACCTCAAAAAGAGATCAAAGAAGAAAGAAAAGGACCCAAGTCTGTAAAAAAAAATCTATAGTAGATCTTTTTGCAGTGACAAAGAATTGGAAATTAAGTACCAATCAATTGAGGAGTAGCTGAACATATGATGATATATTACTATGCTATAAGACAATATGAAGGGGATAGTTTCGGAGAAACTAAAGAAGATTTGTATGAACTGATGCAAAGTGAAGTGAGCAAAACCAAGAGAACAATTTATATAATAGCAGAGTATTGTAAAGACAGCTTTGAAAGACTTAGGAACTCTAATCAATGCAATGACCAATCACAATTCCAAAGGACTAATGATTAAACATGCTACTCACCTCCAGAGCAGTGATGCACTTTGAGTGCAGATTAAGACTCTTTTTGGACATGACCAATCTGAAAAGATGTTTTGCCTAACTACAAATATTTGTAATGGATTGTGTTTTTCTTGCCTTCTCAATGGATGTGTTGGCCGAATTGGGAAGATGAGAGGGAGAGAAAGCAGGTCTTCTTTTTAAAACAATTAAAAAGAAAAGGAAAAGGAGAGGTTGGGAAGTTACCCACAAGGTAGGAGAACATGGTGGCATAATTTGAAGAGTGAAAGATGGCTAGTCTGGGCTTTTTTTCAAAATGGTGTTTCTAAGAAAAACATAGATGTCAGAGGCAAGGAGAGAAAGAATGAAGGAGAGGTATGAGGGATAGGTAGCCAATGAAAATGCACACACTAGAGAGGTGAAAGGTTTTATGAGAAGAAGAGAGGATGCCAATGTCTCTGGATTACGGGGAACGTAGAAGGGAGTAAGGGGTAAGAATAGAAAGGTAGCAAGGGACCAAGCTATAAAGAGCTTTGAAAATCAAAGGATTTTATATTTGATTCTGGAGGTAATAGTGAGCTCCTAGGGTTTATTGATTGGAGGGGTGACATGGTCAGACCTGTTTTTCTTTTTAAGGAATATCAACTGATAACTGAATGAGAAGACACAGGTAGATTTTTGAGTCTGTGACTTTAAACTAGAAAGCAAAAACCTCAGAAGGCAACATGATGTAGTAGATAAGACACTGAATTTAGGGTCAAGAAGACCTGCATCCAGCTCTTGCCTCAGACACTTACTAGATCTGTGACCCTATGCAAATCACTTAATTTCTCTTTCACAGTTTTCTCATCTGTAAAATGGGGTTAATGACAAAACCTGTTTAATAGTATTGAAGTGAGAATCAAATGAAATAACATGAATATTTTACTTTTTAAACCTGAAAGTGTTATGTAAATGTGACTTATTATTAAAGGGGTTCATTAATATATTTGTTGGAGAGGATCTATTGTGTCAAAAAATGTATCAATACCTTAAAAAACTTTTCTAGGGGGCGGAGCCAAGATGGCGGAGTAGAAAGACTCACATTTGCTAGCTCCGAACCCACAGCCCATAGATTTCCTGTAAAAAGAACTCCTGACAAATTCTGGAAGAGTGGAAGCCGTGCAGAAATACAGTGAAGGAGATTTCCGTTGCAGAGAGCCCTGAAAAACCGACCACAAAGGTACCCCGGACAGGAGTGGAGCCCTGCCCTGCGGAGCCCTCCACTCACCCTGCCCTGGCTGCACCGCACTGAGAGGAGTGAGCAGAACCCAGCAGGCTTCAGGGACCTGAATCTCCGGTGGCCAGAAGGTCCCTCCACCCACAGACTCACAGATCAGTGAGAGAGACGGGCTGAGAGGGGAGCAGGGTATCTCCGGGACTCAGACTCCCTCGGGAGGTGGTGGCCGTGGCAGAGGCAGAGGCAGCTCGGCCAGAGGTTTCCAGAGCAGGCAGGAGCTTGACCGCAGCTCCATTACAAAAGGTCTCTGCATAAACCCCCTGAGGGAACTGGGCCTGGGAGGCAGCCCTGCCCCCACCTGAGCACCAGCAGATAAGCTCCCATTGAAGAGCAGTCAGGCCTGCCACCAAAAGCCCTGAGGCTGGGGAGCAGCATTTGAATCTCAGACCCCAAGCACTAGCTGGGCAGATCTAGGCTGGGGTGGAGAGGACTCTCAGAAGTCAAGTAACTGGCTGGGAAAATGCCGAGAAAAGGGAAAAAAACTAAGACCATAGAAGGTTATTTTCTTGAGAAGATGATTCCTCCATTCCTCTCTGACGACGAAGAAGAGA
>JAQQSK010005259.1:0-14992 GCA_028658325.1 Potorous gilbertii
GTTATTTCATATTATATTCCATTTTTTCATTCTTTTGGTTTTGTTTTGTGATTTCTTGGTTTCTCAGAAAGTCATTGGCCTCCATCTGTTTCATTCTAATTTTTAAAGAGCTATTTTCTTCAGTGAGCTTTTGAACCTCTTTTTCCATTTGGCTAATTCTGCTTTTGAAAGCATTCTTCTCCTCATTGGCTTTTTGAACCTCTTTTGCTAATAGAGTTAGCCTACTTTTCAAGGTGTTATTTTCTTCAGCATTTTTTTGGGTCTCCTTTAGCAAGGTATTGACCAATTTTCCATGCTTTTCTTGCATCTCTCTTATTTCTCTTCCCAGTTTTTCCTCCACCTGTCTAACTTGGTTTTCAAAATCCTTTTTGAGCTCTTCCATGGCCTGAGCCCATTGGATATCTATTTCAGAAATTTGAAATACAGAGGCCTTGACTTCTATGTCTTTACCTGATGGCAAGCATTGTTCCTCCTCATCAGAAAGAAAAGGATGAAATATCTGGTCACTAAGAAAGTAACTTTCTATGGTCTTATTTTTTTTCCCTTTTCTGGGCATTTTTCCAGCCAGTTACTTGACTTCTGAGGTTCCTGTCCACCCCTGCCTAGATCTGCCGAGCTAGTGCTTGGGGTCTGAGATTGAAATGCTGCTCCCCAGCTTTAGGGCTTTCAGCAGTGGGCCAGCTACTATTCAGGGTAAGATTAAATCAGGTTCTCAGGTGGGGGCAGGGCCACCACATGGGGCTCAGTTCCCTCAGGGGGTTTATGTGGAGACCTTCAACAATGAATCCAAGCTCCTGTCTGCTTTAGGAGCCCCTGGCTGCGGCTGCCTCCTGAGGGGGCCTGAGTTATGGAGACACCCTGCTCCCCTCTCAGCCAGCCCAGAAGTCTCTTTCACTGACCTGTGCGTCTGTAGGTGGAGGGACCTTCTCAGCTGCCGGAGATTCCGTCCCTGAAGCCTGCTTGGATCTGCTCCTCCCAGGGCCACGTGGCCAAGGTAGGGCTGGGTTCCTTTCTGGTCCCGCGCGTGACGGACCTTTGGTGAGGGTTTTTCAGGTCTTTCTGGAACAGAAATCTGCTCCACTCCGTTGTTCTGTGGCTTCCACTGCTCCAGAATTTGTTAGGAGTTCTTCTTTACAGATATTTTATAGGCTGTGGTTTTGGAGCTAGCATAAGAGTGTCCTTCTACTCCGCCATCTTGGCTCCTCCCCTGGCCTAATAATTAACCTCAAAAAAAACACAGATGTTCCATCAGCCATCACCATGCCATCCATATGTGGAACTATCTGTTACAATAAATGGAGAAGTTTTGAATGCTATGGATAAGTTCACTAACCTTGGTAGTATACTTTCCAGGGATGTACACATTGTCAATGAGGTTGATGCACACATTGTCAGAGCTAGTTCAGTGTCTGGGAGGCTCCAAAAAAAGGTTTGGGAGAGAAGAAGTATTAGACTGACTACCAAACTGAAGGTCTACAGAGGCGTTGTGCTGACCTCATTGTTATATGCTTGTGAAACATGGACAGTCTACAAGCACCATGCCAGGAAACTGAATTGTTTCCACTTGAACTGTCTTAGGAAGATCCTGAGGATCACCTGGCAGGATAAGGTACCACACACTGAAGTCCTTGCTTGAGCTGAACTGCCAAGTATTCCACCTATGCTTCAGAGAGTGCACACTGTTCAAATGTAAAATGTACACTTTCCAAAAAGACTATTTATGGAGAACTTGCATGGGGCAGGTGATCACATGGTGGCCAGAAGAAATGATACCAGGACACTCTCAAGGTCTCTCTCAAGAACTTTGGATCTAACTGTAGCATGGGAGACACTGGCACAGGACCGTTCAGCATGGAGTGCCCACATCAGAAAAGGTGCTGTGCTCTTTGAGCAAAGCAGAATTGAGACAGCACAAAGTAAACACAATGGGCAAATTTGGGATATCCACCCCAAATATACACGTGGACTATCTGCCCAACCTGTGGTAGAGCATTCAGAGTTCATATTGGTCTGATCAGCCACAGTTGGACACACTGAAATTTCATTTTACAATGGTGATGTCATTTTGGTCCTCTTCGAATATGAAGGACAACAACCAACCAACCATTTGTTGGCCAATCAGTGAGAGCTGGAGTGATTTGTGTTTAAGGCCTGGTTCTTAAGAAAGAAATCTAATCTGTAAACCCCAAGATATCTTGCTGGGTTTTAGCAATCAAAATTTACATTCCTTTGGGCAGAGCACCTACAGGTAAAGGTATGATGCCCTATGTGGACAGAGGAAGGGAAGGAAGAAAGGAATGAAGGAAAAAAGAGCTGTCTTGCCCAACTGGCCAGTTCCAGTTGGGTCCCCAGTGGGGCAGCTCCTACTACTACTCACAGAGGTTTCTGTTTGTCCTTTACTCTCAAAGAGATCCATGTCATTGGGGATGTGATGCCATGACATGCCAGTGAGTTGCATATATGTGAGGGAGGGCTGTGCAGTAACAAGCCTCACTTTCTCCTCCAAGGAGTTGTCACAATGGTCAGGAGAGATGCTGGATGACAGTTAGTGGGGATGAAAGGATCAAGTGAGGTTTTTTGGAAGATGGGGGTGCCAGGGGCATGTTTGTAGCCGATAGAGAAGGAGCCAGTGGATAGGGAGAGACTAAGAATAATTGGAGGGTGTGAATGATAGAAGGGAAATCTGTTGAAGGAGATAGGATGTAAAGGCCTCCCATCTGATCCTTTACCTTGTATCTTCTTCAGCCTCCTCTGAAAGACAAGTGGTGCTGATGAGGGTCAAGAAAGGCGCAGGAACCACTAGAGATCCCTGTCAACCTAGTCTGGAAAGAATTCACTGGACTCAAGCAATCTCAAGTCAAGTAGGCAAAAAAGTTTATTGTTATTACACTTTTTAGCGGGCAGGAGTTCTTAGGGAATCTTCAATTTAAAAGAGTGATAGATAAAGTTTATATAGATTATTCTATAGTAAGATGTGTGCCAAATATGCTTACTAGGTGTTTTGGGGTGTGATTAGGGAGTGGTTAAGGAATGGTCAGTTCTTAAAGGAACATGCAATTTTGGTATCTATGGCACAGGAATTTTACCCAAAATTCATCAGGAAATAGTCCAAGGTGGGGCTACCTGGAGGTGTGGTTTTAGGCCTGAAACATCACTAAGTCGACCAACGGTCAGGGTTGACCAGAAAAAACCAGGTGTCTCTTATCAATGTCTTGTTAAACAAGATTAATGTAAGGGAGTATAGGTATGTCCAAGTCTAGGATACATATGATTGGTCGGTGACTAGTAAATGTCGTTATGACACAGTGCACAGCTAGTTTAGTCAGTATGCAGCTGGCTCTAAGTGATAAATTCTATAGGTGCAGCTGGCTATTATGGCAGGAAGGGAGATAATGGTTCCTACTGGGGCAGGCTGTCCTTGAGCCGGGAGGAGACTGCCTGAGATAGTGTTTTGAGGTTAGAGAGAAATGGGATTTTTAAGAGAAATGTGGGGTTCAAGCACATGCACCCAAGCACCCCATCAGTGCCTTTTACTCAATGATGAAATACTTGTTCATACCTACACTTCTCAGTGATTCTGAACCCCTTGCAGGTCATTGTTCAAAACCCATTCTCTGTTCTCTACCATCTGTTTCCTTATTCTCGTCCTTCTCAACCCTCCTACCTCAATTAAATGCTATCCACCCCTTCCTCTTTTCTTTCTGGAATGCCTGTTCCAAAGGCAGTAAAACTATCTTCTTGGTTAATCTTTTCCTCTCCCACTCCTTTCATCTTCCGGCAATCAGCAGGATCTCTCCTGACCCCACCCTCCTTGATACAATTTCCCTGTATCAGTACTGGCTAGACTCACTCATATTTCTCATTTCAAAGGTCAAGGTGGGAGAGTAGGAATACTCCTTTGTCCCCATTGCTACTGGGTTCTCCCCTACTCCATCACTCAATAACCTCTCTTCCTTTGAGGTTTAAGCAATTCATAGCTACCATCCAATCCCTGATAGCTGTTGTCTACATACATCCAGAATGTTCCTCTTCCTTTCTCTGAGTTCAGCATTCCCCCTCAAATCTTCCATGGTTCCCCATCTCCCATCCTTTCAGGTGAGAATCTTGCCTCACATTTTATCAAAAACATTGAGACCAATCTCCAGCAGTTCCCTCTTTCTCTTTTTCATCTCATACCACTCAGATGCCTTCTGCTACTAGCTTCTCCTTCACCTGTCTGATAAGAAGAGGTGGCCCTACTCCTCACCAAGGCAAGCCCTTCTACCTGTACAATCAATCCCTTCCCCAATTGTCTGTGGAAGTTGACTTTTCTATGACAAACACTTGATCAAAGTTAGCCAATCAACAAAGATTTCTTAAGCACTTATTATTTTTCAGGCCCTGTGCTAAATGCTAGGGACACAGAAAAAGACAATGAAAATCAGCTCTCCTTTACTTAGTGACAAAAATCATTGTAAGAGTATATACAATATAGAAATTATATTTAAGGGTAAAACAGATTGCTAGTCAATAATGAAGCAGAGTCGCGAGAGGAAGTGAAAAGGGAATAAATTCATCAGTTTCAAAGACAGTCAAGTAAACCACAAAATTCTGTCCTGGCATCTCACTGAGTAAGTTGGTTAGTCAACCAGACAAGGCTCCCACCATTTATGATTATATTTAGTTTAGGGTCACAGGGCCTTTCCCTTGTAGTCATTTGGCTGCTGGCACTGACTACACCCTAGCTCCTTCCCCTTCCTTGTACTTACAGGAACTAATGGAGAGTAAGCAGAGCCGAGAAAATAATATACACAATGACTATAACAATGTCAATAGAGACAACCAGACACCACAAGACAATCCAAAATGAATGTTGCAAAATTACAAAGAACAAGTATGGCACCAAAGAAGGGATTTGAGGTGAAGGTGACGCTTCTCAAACTATGACTGTTGAGGTGGGCCGTCTACTGATGTGGCACATTGCGCATAGCTTTAGACTTTTTGTTGTTGTATAGAGTTGTTTTACTGATTTTTCTGTTCTTTAAGAATATTATATTTCATGTGAAATGATACTCTTAGATTCAGTTCAATAAGCATTTATTAAACACCTTCTATGTGCGAGGCCATGTGCTAAGAAAGCGCTGGAGGAGGAAAGTATACTGAGGGATGTTGGTGATGCAAAAAAACAAAAGATACCAATGAAACAATTTTTTAATATGTGTTGTGACATCCAAAACAACAATAAGGGATAATTACCAAGGAGGAAGGTACAAGCAAATCGAACAAGAAAGAAATTATCAAGATGAAAGACAAAGTTGCAAGATATAAAATAAATCCATATAGATCATCAACATTCCTATATATAAAACCATCAAAAGCCAGAAGGAAGAATTAGAAAGAGAAATCCCATTCAAAAGCCATTAGATATTTGGCAGCATATGTACTAAGATTCACAAGACAGCTAAGTGGCATAGTATATAGAGCCCTGGCCTGGAGTCAGGAAGACCTGAATGCAAATCTGGCCTCAGATGCTTACTAGATGTATGTCCTTGAGCAATTACTTAACCCTCTTTGCCTCAGTTTTCTCATCTGTAAAATGAGCTGGAGAAGGAAATGGCAAACCTCTCCAGTATCTTTGCCAAGAAAACCTCACATGGGGTCACAAAGAGTCAGACATGACTGAAATGACAAAGGACTACTACTAAGATTCACCCTATATGAATTACCCTATATGAGTAAAATGTTCTTTGTAAAACGCATTGTTACTCCAATTATTCAGCTGTGTGACCCTGGGCAAGTCACCTAACCCTATTTGCCTCATTTTCCTCATATGTAAAGTGAACTGGAGAAGGAAATGACAAATCACTCCAGTATCTCTGCCAAGAAAACCCCAAATTAAGAATCCAAAAAGACTGAACAACAACGAACGCACAAAATAAATATAGAGGGTTACCACGGAAACCAATATTACTGAAATACAGTTTCATAGTACTTCTTAAAGAAGTTTTTTGAAGAAATTCACAGACTTTAGGTGAAGAATACCTAGACTAAACAATCTAACATCTGTCTCAGCTCTGAATCCTGAGTCTTTTCATTATACTTTCTCTAATTCCTCCCTGTGGTACTGAGGTGGCTCTACCGCCTATGATTCCTAGCTGTGGCAGGTCCTAATAGGACCCAGTGAGGGACTTTGTTTTCATCCAAGGATTAACTTCACTAAATTCAGAGAAACTCATCTTTATCACCAGGTTGCCTGCAGAGTGATAGTCTCAAAGACCACCTACTAAGTTATAAATGAGTTGTGGTTTCTTCATTGAAAGAGTCCCCACACTAATGAAATAATGCATTTTTAGAGAGTTAGCACATAATATAAATGGGAGAATATTTAGTTGCACCTAAACTACTCCTCCCTTATTCCCAGCTCGGGTGATATAATTATAGTTCACTGGGTGTCAATGGATAAACAAGGTTTTAATACCTTGTGATCCCCTTATAAAGTGGGATCATCTCTCAGGGATTGGATCAGTTTGAGTCATCCCATTGGTTATATCTCTCAGGGTGCTTAAGAGGCTGAGTTGCTAGTTCTGCTGTTAGATCAAAGAAGCCTATCCCTTAAAAAGATTATTCCTTGAGGAGGAGGCTGTTTTTTCTTTGTCCTCTTCCTAGTGGCCTCATCAGATCATGGTATCAGATCACTACACTAATGGGGGCTCATAAAGTGCTGCAGTTGAAATTCATACCCAAGTGTGTGCTACAACCTGAGTGCTGTGAGAGAAAACAGAAAGAGAAATAAGACAAGTCCTACCTGACAATTTTACAATTTAGTTGGGGTATGAGATGTATAGATAGACAAACAATACAAATTGGAATGTACTAGGTGATTAGGAGGGAATCTATAGAGAAGGTAAGATATGAGAAGGGAGTGAGGGAAAGGTTGAATGGAGGAAGGGAACGTTCTTAAAAGGAGGGAAGGATTTCTGCAGTGGGGCTGAGGGTGGAGGTTGGACTAAGGAGAGGTAAAAGAATCAAATAATGGAATGAAAGAAAAAAAACATTTTTTAAGTGCTTACTATGTGCCAGAGACTAGGCTAACTAAGGCCAGGGACACAAATGGAAAAGAAAAACCATCTGCATTCAAAGACCCTTTATTCCAGAAAGATAGAAAAGCAGATGGGTTTTAGTTTTCGATTCCTTGGCATCACAAAAAGAGCTGTCCTAAACATTTTTGTACAAAAGGGCCCTTTTCCTCTTTCTTTGATCTCCTTGGGGAGAATAGGTCTAGTGATACTGCTGAGTATCCTCAGTTTAGTGGGCTTAGTTCCAAATTGTTTTTCAAAACAGCTGGACCAGTTCACATCTCCATCAACTGGGCAGTAATGTACCTGTTTTCTCACAGAACCTCCAACATTTGTCATTTGGAATTTTCTTTGGTATGTGTGTGTGTTTGTATGCCAATTTGATGAGTATGTGAAGTTTAGAACATCAGAGTTGCTTTAATTTGCATTTCTCTAAATACTAGAGATTTGAAGCATTTTTACCCCATATAACTATAGCTAGCTAGCTAGTGCAGTGGATAGAGTGCCAAGCCTAGAGTTAGGAAAACCTGTACTCACATCCAGCCTCAGACTCTTGCTAGCTATATGACCCTGGGCAAGTTACTTAACCCTGTTCGTCTCAGTTTCCTCATGTGTAGAATGAACTCCACTCCTCTCCAGTATCTTTGCCAAGATAACCTGAAAAGAGGTCACAAAATGACAAGGTATAGGACCTGGAAACCCACCCCCGCAACTTCCCCTTGTCCCAAGTGGTCCTGGTATTCATCTGATGTTCATTTCAGTATAATCCCTTTAACTTCCCTTTGGCTGTGGCTTTGTGTGTGCACCTGGCCCCACCCTAGACCCCTACTCCTTGATCCCATCTAGACCCATTACTGTATATAAGGTTCATTTTGCCCCTCTCCCCAAATTGCTCAGATTGCTTAAGAATCTGGCATGCTTGCCTTCGCCAGACAAACAAATGCTCAAATTCTTTAAAATCTCATGCACTCTATAAGGTGTTCTAAAAAACCTTGTCTCTGGTTGAAAGAAGGCTTGGGTCGAATTCATTCCAGAGGGAAACTTCATCATTTATTCTTGGATTTGGGGATTCCCAACACCCACAGACCTCAACAAAATGATTGAACAACATAACAAATTTTAATAGGTTGGATTTTTTTTTCCTGTTGAGGACTGCTTGTTGATATCCTTTGATAATTTGTCAATTGGTGGATGGCTCTTATTCTTATACGTTTGCATCAGTTCATTTATTTTGAAAACAAGACACATGTAAGAGCAGGTTGATACCAAGATTTTTTTCCCCAGTTAACCTTCTTTTCTTAATTTTAACTTCATTGGATCTGATTGTGCAAAAACCTTTACATTTTATATAATAAAAATTGTCTATTCCTCTCCATCTCCTGTTTGGTCGTAAATTATTTTCAAACAAATCCAAAATGTAATTTATTTCTTATACCTCAAATTTGTTTATCACATTTTATATCTGTCATGTATCTGTTTGGAGCTCATGTTGGGTATGTTGTGTGAAGTGCGGGTCTAAACCTAATTTCTGCCAGAAGTTTTTGTTGAACGGTGAGTCCTTAGCCCAGTAGCTGGAGTTTAGGTTTATCAAACACTAGGCTACTGTGTTTATTTGCTTTCTGTATGTTTTAGGCCTAACTTGTTGCACTGTTTAGCCTCTTTTTTTTTTAACCAGCACCAAATCCATTTGAGGATCACTGTTTCATGGTATAGTTGGAGATCTAGTATTACTAGCTCCCTTCCTTCCCCCTTTTTCTCTTGATTTCCCTTGACATTTTTGACCTTTTGTTTCTCCAGATTAATTTAATTTTTGCCTAATTGCACAAATCAATCCTAAATTGCTTGATGTGAAAGGGAAGGCCTTGAGTCAACATCTCTGTAGTCAGGGAAAGGTTTTCCCCATGACTGAGGCCAGAGCTTTAAGCAAATCGCCTAGGAGTCACTTCATCTCAGTGGCCTGAGTGCTAACAGTGAAAAAAAGGATTCACTTTTTTTAAGTCTTGACCTTTTCATTTGATAGTGGTTTGATGCTTGGCCAGTTACTTCCCTTCTTTAGGTCTTTTTTTCTTCCTTCTTCTCAGTCAGACTCTGGGTCCTGCCTTGATGGAAGAACCAAAGTGTCATAGGGGATCCAAAAATTCAGAATTCTTTAGGAACCAGGAACTGTAGGGCTGGTATCCTCAACAATTCTTGTCTCTCCTCCCACCCCTCCCATTTCCTTTGTTTTCACTTCCTGGTGAATTGAGTGGGTGTAGAGGAATGGGGGAGGAGTATTGGCTGACTGCCCTTCTGGCCAGATTCCCACTGGTCTTGGGGAAGCTAGATTAGTGGGAATCTGGATGCTTCTGTGAGAAGTGCCTCTTGCTTCCCAAGGGGAAGAGTTCAACAACTGTCATCAAATCAGGCTTGATCCCTGAAGTGCTAGAGAGCATAGGGCCATAGCTAGCAGTTTAGGTTCCAGGGGCAAGTTTCACAGGATGTTCCCTGGAGTCAACTTTTAAATTTCCTTGAATTGGGGATGTTGAGGGACCCCAGAATTCTAGATTGGAGACAAGGGTGGAGTCATGCTAGGAAAAAGGTTGAAAAGGATCCAACTGCCTGGGGAAGGAAGTAGTGTCTGGCAGCTTCCAATCTGAACAAATTATGCTTGCTAAGTGGTTCAGTTAATTAATCAGTAAGTATTTATTAATCACCTACTATGCACCAGCTAAGCACTGAGGATACAAAGGTGAAAACAAACAGACCCTATTTCCTGCTCTCTAGGATTTTGCTTTCTACAAAGTAGACACATAGACATATAAACGAAATAAATACCAGATGCCGTGAGGGCAGGAAGTCATCGTTGCCTTTGGCAATGATCGAGAAAGGTCTTATGCAGAAGGTGGATAAGTTACTCCAAAAAGAGTCTAAAAAATAACATCTCTGAAGAGTTTTGCAAACTTTAACCTGCTTTGTAAATGGTAGGTACTATTATCAACGGGACTTTTTCTGTAGGTCTGAGTCTACCATGGCTTTTCTTTGTTTCCTCTTTTATCTAGAAGCATCAGAGGAGTGCCCTGTTAACTGGGAGGTGGGGGGAGGGGGAGTCTAACCTACAATTTAATTATTTTTATTATTAGTTATCCATTTCAGTAGGATAGAAAAAGAAGATACTCCTAGCGATGGTTTGTGTGTGTATTGCCTGACTGCCTCCTTCCTTCCAGCTTGGTATTTCTTCACTAGGAGAGAGCTATGAATAGTTAAGAAGGCCTTTTGCACCTAACCCAAATCAACTCCCTGGGTGGTCAAGGCCTCTGGGTGAGCAGGACTGGCAGCCAGAACTGATTCTGGCTGGTGAAGCTATGGCTGGGGTTCCTTCCACATAACCCCACCCCCCACCCTCTTCTTGTTTTTTGTTTTCCCCCAACCCTGGAAACCAGCATCAGACTGGTAACTCTTCGGGAACAGCCAGATTCCACTTCCTACTGTCCTTGACCTTCTCCCCATTGCCTGGCTCCCTCCCCAGAGCTGGGAGATAGGCAGAAACATGTTTCCCTCCCGCGTTGAAGCAGGGAGAGTGGGTCTTGGCCATGCTCTGAGCTCCTCTCAGGACAAAATGGGAATATTGTTCTCCTGGACAATGAGGTTTTATAGGGAGGGCTCTCCAGTGCATTTTAAAAATAACTTCCTTTAATAGGCAGCTAAAACTTTGTGACAAGCTTTGTGAACTCCGGAGGGAATGCCTGGGAGGTAGGAGGGGCCTCAGTCCCGGGGGTCTGCTAGAGCTAGGAGCTTTTGGGTTGGAGCTGGTAGTTGGGCTGATCTTGGAGATGGGAGCTAGTGAAGAATGGGGCTATTATTGGGGAATTATAGTTGGGGTGAGGACCTAGGATGGAACTGGATTTAGTGTTGGGAACTGGATTTAGAATGGGAATGAGACTGGAGCTGGGTTTAGGACTAGAGATGGGGATGAGTTAAATCTGGCGGTGGGGCTGGTATTGGCTTTAGAGATAGGATTGGAACGGGAGCTAGAGTTAAAAGTAGAGTCTTGGAGAAATGGACGGTGATTAAAGGTGATGGCTGGATTGATGACTGGGGAAATTGGACTTCATTGGACCCTGTTGGGGTTCAGTCACTCCTTACCTGTATGTCCCTCTACACACATTCCTTTGCTTTATTCAGTTCTCACTGACAATCTGTATATTTGTGATTTATTCGGGAATTTTTTATTTTCACTGTGACATTTTATTAAATATCTTATCTTTAATTGTCTTCTCTGCTGCCATTCGGTCATGTCTGACTCCTCATGACCCCATCTGGAGTTTTCTTGTTCTGGAGTGGTTTGCCATTTCCTTCTCATTTTACTGATGAGGAAACTGAGGCAAATAGGGTTAAGTGATTTGCCCAGGATCACCCAGCTGAGATTTGAATTCACACAGATGCGTTTTACTGATTATAAGCCCTATCTACTTCACATCTAGCGGTCCTTTCACTGACGAGGAGAAAGTCAACATAATTCATTAGTTGTGGTCCTTGAATGGCTGAAGGCTTACTCCACATTTAAAGATCTTTTCTGGAGAGGCCACTTGGGAGAAGTAGATATGCCAGATAAAACACTTAACTCTTGAACCAATCAGTTTCAGTTTACCTTTCCTAGGAAATGTAAGTCCCTGGCTAAGCTCCGCCTAGTTATTGTTTAGACCCTGTTTGGCTCAGAGTAAATGTAAGTAGCAATTGTTTCTGTTTTGGCCAGAAATCCTAAGGGTTTTTGTAGATTTTTTTTTTTTAACTATGTGATAGAGACCATTCTCTGTCTCACTTTTTATCTAGCCTTAATCACTGAATGAGTGCTGCCTCAGTCAGACTGAGACCTGTGAAAGACCTTAGCTGAAAAAGGCCAAGGTTTCCCACTGCATCCTGGACCATCTCCAGTTGTCCTTGATCTTTATCTCACCACTGGACCCAGATGGTTCTGGAGGAAAAAATGAGGCTGGTGACTTTGCAGAGCCCTTCCTCACTTAAATCCAATTCACTTGCATATCATGGCACCCCCTCACTGATGTCATGGTTCTCTTCCAGAAGGAAGGACACGCAGTAGCAAACTTAGGCAGTATTTCCTTCACCTAAAGCCATACTGTTCTTTGGCCTTCGCGGGACGGTAGCCCCAGTACACCTAGATACTCCTGAGTATACCCATCATCTATGAAGTCTGCCTTCAGAGGAGGCTTCCTAGATACCAGGGGCAGATGACATTGGGATAGGAATCTCCTACTAGGTACTTTTTAGAGATTGTTAAGGAAAGAGACTGCAATCAGTTTTGGAGGCTTTGCAGTCTGCACCCCTTTTGAGAGGCTTTTTACATCTGTACTGTATTATCTCAATTTGCAATGGATATTTTGTTATGTCATTTTTGGGCCTGGTTTGAACCAAAGGCCTTCTCATAAAGAGACTTTAAATTAGGTTAGGTGCCATGCTGTTCCTTCAGCTCCAGGGCCATCCAGATGCTCCTTGCCTCTGAAGGACCTTCTCTAATACTCAGTTTCTCATCCAGGAACCCATCTGGGCCTAGCCTGGCCTCTTGATGACTTGTTATCTTGGGTCCAGAGATTCTACTACTGCTTCTCTCTCAGGCCACCATCTTACTCCTTGGAGTAAGATCATTTAGATAAGCAGTTTCCTTCTCCCCCAGAGACTCAAGTCCTACAGGGTACAACCCACAGCTACAATAATCAGTCACCCTCAATGTGTGTTTTCTCCCTCTTCCCCCCACAAACCCCACCAACTGTTAGTTCCCACCCTTTTCAAATCATTTTGTGTTCATTATTTTTTCTGTATGTAATTTATAGAGGTATATGCTGAAATAATGACTATGAGTAATTCTGAGAAACATAGGAAAACAGATGATATAGACCAGAGGAAAATCCAGGGGAGCAATAAAAAAAATGGACTTGGTTAAATAATCATAATAGATAACATTTAGATAGTGCTTAGTATATGCCACGTACTGTGCCAAGAGCTTTAAAATTGTTATCTGGGCAGTGAGGTGGTGAAGTGAATAGAACCCTGGGCCTGGAGTCAGGAAGACCTGAATTCAAATCCAGTCTGACATTTACTCGCTGTGTTACTCTGGGCAAGTCACTTAACCCAATCTGCCTCAATTTCCTCACCTGTAAAATGAGCTAGAGAAGGAAATGGCATCCCACTCCAGTATCCTTGCCAAGAAAACACCAAATGGGGTCATGAAGAGTTGGAGGTGACTGAAAAAACTGAACAACAAATTATTACCTCATTTGATCCTTAAAACATCCCTGAAAGGTAGGTACTATTCGTATCCTCATCCTTTACAGATGAGGAGACTGAGGCAAACATAGATTAAGTGACTTGCCCAGGGTCACACAACCAGTAAGTGTCTGAGGCTAGATTTGAACTCAGATCTTCCTGACTTAAAGCCCAGGGCTTTAACCATATGCCTAGCAGCCCTAAAGGCAGTGACTGTTTCATTCTCAACTTTATATCCTCAGAACTTAGCACAGTGCCAGGATTGTAGTAGTCATTTAATAAATGTTTATTAATAATTGACGTCAAAGAACAAATACACAGATCAGGGGTATATACAAGATAAATAGGAAATAAGATTCTGGGAAGCACTGTGATTAAGAGAGATTGGGGGAGGTAGGATTTAGTTGAGAATTAAAGGAATCCAATGAGGTCAGTATTCAGAGTGGATGAGGAAGACCTTCCAGGCATGGGAGAGAGCCAGAAAAAATGTCCAAAACTGAGATATAGGGTCTTGTTCATAGAATATCTTAGTGATCAGTGCCACTGGATGGAAGAGTAGTGGTAGGGATCAAGGTATGGAAGGAGGCTAGGTTAGGAAGAGTATTTTCTATTTGATCCTTGCAGGAAACCACTGGAGTTTGTTGAGTAGAGGGTAACAAGTTTGGAGCTGTGACATAGGAAAATCACTAGCTGGCTAAACAGAAGATGGATGGAATGGTGAGAGACTGGAGGCAGGCAGACCCCACCAGCAATGGTTACAATAGTGCAGGTGTGAGGTGATAAAGGTCTGCACTAGGATGGTAGCAATGTCAGAGGAGAAAAGGGGGGCATATTTGAGAGATTCTGAAAAGGTAAGATGGACAAGTCTTGGCAACAGCTTGGATATGAGGGGGAGTAGTGAGACAGAGTGAGGTAACCAAGATGACTCCTAGTTTGGGAGCCTGAGGCACTGAGAGGATGGTGTTATCTTTTCCAGTAATAGGAAAGATAGGATAGGAGTTGTTAGAAGTGAGCCAGTCTAATAGGCCCCCAGCAGTGAGAAACATGCTCACCTTAAATAAAGAATGATACCTGTTGTGAAATCAGGAAAGCCTTTATTAATCCTTACGGGGGGTGGAGCCAAGATGGTGGAGACTCACATATGCTAGCTCCAAACCCACAGCCCATGGATTTCCTCTAAAAAGAACTCCCAGCAAATTCTGGAACAGTGGAAGCCATGCAGCAACACAGTGAAGGAGATTTCCATTCCAGAGAGCACTGAAAAACTGACCCTAAAAGGCCATCGTGCACCGGACGGGAGTGGAGCCCTGCCCTGCCCTGGCCACGTGGCACTGAGAGGAGTGAGCAGATCTGAGCAGGCTTCAGGGACGGAATCTCCAGCAGCCGCGAAGGTCCCTCCACCCACAGACTCACAGGTCAGTGAGAGAGATGGGCTGAGAGGGGAGCAAGGTGTCTCCATTACTCAGGCCCCCTCGGGAGGCAGCGGCAGAGGCAGCAGGAGGCCAGAGGCTCCCAGAGCAGGCAGGAGCTCAGCAGCAGCTCCATTACAGAAGGTCTCTGCATAAACCCCCTGAGGGAACTGAGCCTGGGAGGCGGCCCTGCCCCCACCTGAGCACCAGAAATTAAGCTCCCATTGAATAGCAGCCAAGCCTGCCTCCAAAAGCCCTGAGGCTGGGGAG
>JAQQSK010005260.1:0-14992 GCA_028658325.1 Potorous gilbertii
GTCTGGGGTACATTTGCGGTCGGTTTTTCAGGGCTCTCTGCAACGGAAATCTCCTTCACTATGTTGCTGCGCGGCTTCCACTGTTCCAGAATTTGTCAGGAGTTCTTTTTACAGGAAATCTATAGGCTGTGGATTCGGAGCTACAAAATGTGAGTCTTTCTACTCCGCCATCTTGGCTCTGCCCCCCAAAAAAATTCTTTTTAAAAAAATCTTCTATATGATCTTTAATACTCAGGTCAGGTATCCATTCCAAACTTACTGTAGTATATCATGTAAGAAGCTCTTCTAAATCTAGTTCCAGAATAATTACTTTCCAGTTTTCCTATAGTTCTTTCCTAAAATGGAATCTTTTGCCTAGTTATTTATGTTTTGGGGTTTATAAGATATTAAACCATAGTGGTAAGCTGTTGCTGCTTCTTGCTTATCTAGACTGTTCACTGGTTCGTTTTTTTTAGATGAGTACCAAGTAGTTTTGATGACCATGGCTTTAAGTATGTGGTTTGAGATCTGCTAATGCTGTACTTACTTTCCTGATACTTTTTCTCAGTATTTCCTTTGAGATCCTACACAATTTTATTATTGTTTTATCTATTTTCTGTTCCTTCTTCAATTTGATTGGTTTTTATCACATAATCTACAATCAAGGTTGCATTAAGTGTATGTCTTACTGCCAGGATCAATTAGTCTTACTTTTTCTCTGCCATCTCTTAATTTATAGAAAGTGTATGTGTAAGCATAAAAATGTGTTTACATGTGTTAGAAGGTTAAACTCCAGTATTTAGGGGCATTTTTAATTTAGTTGAATGGAATTTCTCCAACCATTTCTTCTCAGATTTTACTGTATAGAAATGAAATGATTTTTGTGGATATCTTCTGTTTCTCGTGCTTTTATTGAAACTATTAATAATCTCAATTAGTTTCTTCACTGATTCTCAGGGGTCTTCTAAGTAAGATATCATGTAATTTGCAAATAGGGATAATTATATCTCATGATGATATTTGTATCTTATATTTTGTTTCCTTATCTTTTTTTGCTATGCCTAATCTTTCTAGAACTATAATGAAATTTGGGAAAGCAGCATTCTTGATTTATCCAGTTTGTACTGTTAAAGCTAATGTTTCTCTTTTGTGAATGATGCTAACTCTTTGTTTTAGCTATATGATTTTGATCATCTAAAGAACACTTACATGTCTAAATTTTTAAGCTATTTTTTATAACCTAAACAAGTGCTCTATTTTTGCAAAGACTTTTTATATATGCATGGAAATTATCATGTGGTTTCTATTATTTTTGTGGTTACATGATTAAATATGCTCATTGTCTAATGTTGAACCATCTTTTTAATGAATCAGAATTGGCCATAGTGACTTATTTTTTTACATTTTATTCCTAATATTAACATTTATATTAATGAGAAAAATTGATCTAATGATGTCTTTCTCTTTTCTCCATAGTTTGGGATCTTATTTATTTCATAAAAGGAATTTGGAAGGATACTGTATGATTCTATTTTTGAGAATTTTTTGTAGCATAAGTATTAATTCATTTTAAGTATTTACTGGAACTCACTTGTTAATCCATCTGGCCCAATTTTTTCCCTCCTGTTTTATTAATTCCTTTATGACTAACTTTTGTTTTGTTTTGAGGTTGAGGTCTTAACATATCTATCTATTGTTTTATTGGTTTGGGTATTTTATAATTTTGTAGCTAATCGTACACTTTCTTTGAATTCTTACCTTTTCACTTATGATTAAAAGTGTTATCCTCATCCAGAGAAAGAATTGATGGAGTCTGAATGTAGATTGAAGCATATTTTTTTACTTTATCTTTATTGGTTTTGGGATGTTTTTTGGTTTATTTTTCTTTTACAATATGGCTTATATGGAAATACATTTTGCATGATTGCACGTATATAACATATCAAATTGCTTGCCTTATTTTTTATTTTTTAAATTTATTTAATTAACTTATTTATTTTTAGTTTTCAACACCCATTACACAAGATTTTGAGTTCCAAATTTTCTGAGTTCCAAATTTTCTCCCCTTCCCCACCCCAAAACACCATGCCTTCTGATTACCCCTTCCCCCAATCTGTCTTCCATTCTATCATATACCTCCCTTCTATTATGCCCATCTTCTCTCTTTTCTTGTAGGGCAAGATAGATTTCTATACACCATTACCTGCATTTCTTATTTCCCAGTTGCATGCAAAAACAATTCTCAACATTCATTCCTAAAACTTTGAGTTCCAACTTCTCTCCTTTTCTTCTGCCCCACTCATTCCCACTGAGAAGGCAAGCAATACAATATAGGCTATATATGTGTAGTTTTGCAAAGGACTTTCATAATACTCATGTGAAAGATTATATTTCCCTCCATACTATCCTGCCCCAAATTTGTTTTATTCTCTTTTGACCTTGTCCATCCATGAAACTGTTTACTTCTAATTACTCCCTCCTCCCATTTGCCCTCCCTTCTATTATCCCTCCCTCCCCACTTATCCCCTTCTCCTCTACTTTCCTGTAGTGTAAGATAGATTTTCAAGCCAAATTCAATTTGTATGTTACTCTCTCCTTAAGTCAAATCAGATGAGAGTAAGCTTCACTTTTTCCCTCTCACCTCCCCACTTTTTCCCTCCATTGAAAAAGTTTTTTCTTGCCTCTTTTATGTGAGAGATAATTTGCCCCATTCCATTTCTCCCTTTCTCCTCCCAATATATTCCTCTCTCACACCTTAATTTTATTTTTTTAGATATCATTCCTTCCTATTCAACTCCCTCTGTGCCCTCTGTCTATATGTATATAATTCCTCCAACTCCCCAAATACTAAGAAAAGTCTCAAGAGTTACAGATATTTTCTTTGCATGTAGGAATGTAAACAATTCAATTTTAGTAAGTTCTATATGATTTCTCTTTCTTGTTTACCTTTTCATGCTTCTTTTGATTCCTGTATTTGAAGGTCAGATTTTCTACTCAGCTCTGGTCTTTTCATCAAGAATGCTTGAAAGTCCTCTATTTCATTGAATGACCATTTTTTCCCCTGAAGTATTATACTCAGTTTTGCTGGGTAGGTGATTTAGTCATTTGATCCCTTAATGTGGGAGCTGCTAGATCTTGTGTTATTCTGATTGCATTTCCACAATGCTCAAATTTTTTCTTTCTGGCTGCTTTTAATATTTTCTCCTTAACCTGGGAACTCTGGAATTTGGCTACAATATTCCTCAGAGATTTTATTTTCAGATCTCATTCAGGAGGTGATTGGTGGATTCTTTTAATATTTACTTAAACCTGTGGTTCTAAAATATCAGGGCTAATATCAGGGATAATTCATGAAAGATGCTTTAAAGGCTCTTCTTTTGATCATGGCTTTTTCAGGTAGCCCCAAAATTGTTAAATTGTCTCTCCTGGATCTATTTTCCAGGTCAGTTGTTTTTCCAATGAGATATTCCACAGTCTTCTATTTTTTCATTCTTTTGGTGCTGTTTTGTCATTTCTTGGTTTCTCATAAAGTCATTAGCTTCCATCTGCTCCATTCTAATTTTTAATGAACTATTTTCTTCAGTTAGCTTTTGAACCTCCTTTTCCATTTGGCTAATTCTGCTTTTTAAAGAATTCTTCTTGGTGGAGCCAAGATGGCAGAGTAGAAAGACATATATACTCTAGTGCTTACCCCACAGCCCACAAAGTACCTGTAAAAATGACTCTCAACAAAGTCTTGAGCAGCAGAAGCCACAGAACAATAGAGCAAAAGAGGTTTCCAGCCAAAAGTAACCCAGAAGGTCAACAGGAAAGGTCTATCTCACAGGATGCTGAGTGGAGAGGAGCACAGCCATGGCTATGCAGCACTGGGAGGAACCGGACCCAAACAGACCTCTGGGCAGAGTTCCTAGCAGGGAAGGTCCCATATACCTCAACCTACAAGCAACAAAGAAAGCTCCAAAGGTCAGTGGGGGAGGGCTTTCCCAGCTGGACGAGATGGAACAGGGTTTCTCTAGCAATAGACTCAGACAATGGCAGAGGCCAGGGCAGCAGACTGTAGGCAGCTACTGAGGCTGGGAACCAACCTGGATCCATTATTCAGGCAGCTCAGCTTAAAGCCTCTGGTGATAGGGAGCAACTGACCTAAACCCCAGCCCTGAGTGATGACACCACCCCTACCCAAAGCCCAGGGGAATTGAGCATCTCAGTCTCACCTCTTGATAAAGGATTCAGAAGTCAAGTAAGTGGCTGGGAAAATGCCCAAAAAGAGGAAAAAAATAAGACCATAGAAGGTTACTTTCTTAGTGAACAGGTGTCTCCTCTCATCCTTTCAGATGAGGAAGAAAGAGGTTTACTGTTACAAGAAGTTAAGACTCCTGCCTCCAGGGCCTCCAAATTGAACTTAAATTGGACTCAGACAAGAGAAGAGCTTAAGGAGAACCAAAAAAAAAATGCTAAGGACCTTTAAAAAGAGACAAACTCAATTGCAAAAAAAGAGGTCCAAAAAGCCAATGAGGAGAAGGAGGAATTAAAAAGCAGAATTAGCCAAATGGATGAGAAGATTTAAAAACTCACTGAACAAAATAATTCTCTGAAAGAGAGAATTAAGTTCAGGAAATGAATGGAAGTCTTTTGCAAAATGACACATATATAGCCTATATTGAATTGCTTGCCTTCTCAGTGGGGATGAGGAGGGAGGGAGGGAGGGAGGGAAAGAAGATGAAATTCAAACTAGAAGCAACAAATGTTGAGAATTATTATTGCATATAACTGGGAAATAAGAAACATGGGTAATGAGGTATAGAAATTTATCTTGCCCTACAAGAAAAGAGAGAATATGGGGTTGGGGGAAGGATGGGGTGTGATAGAAGGGAGGGCTCATTGAGGGAAGGGGTAATCAGAATGCAAGGTGTTGGGGGGGAGGGGAGAGATGGGAAGAAAAATTGGACATGTTACAAAGTGATGTAAAAGCAATTAGTATTAAAACAATTGACTGAATTAATTACTGAGAATAAATCAGAGATATCTTTAGTTTGGGGAAATGAATTTTAGTTTAAGTCCCCTAGAGGCAGGTAACTTCAGGTAACATTTGGCATTGATGGAAAAATTGAGGTTTTAATGGTAAATTTGATTTTATGATTGTTATTTAAGCAGGAACTAGAACAGGTATAGAAAGGCATGTAAGCCACTTAAGACTTGCCTCAAAAGAAGTTCCTTAGCCAATGTGAAATTATAGTCATATCTGAAACCTGGTTATTGGATCTTGCTATTTTAAGATGATATGGGATATTAAGTGACTGTCCTTCTGAGTCTAACTCCAGGTATACATAGCAACAAAGGCAGTCTGAGCCTCCAATCTATGATGCAAGTAAACCTGTGAGATGCTGGTAAAAACTGAAAAAGGTGATCTCATGGGATGGGTGGGAGAGCAGCTGTTCAGCCTGGGCTGAGGTAGGATTCTCCTGACTCAATTTCTCCACTGACCCCTGGAAGACTCTAAGCCTCACTGAATGCAAGTTGACAATCTCCTCCTGCCTGAAACTGACATGAAGTTGGGGAGATATTGTTTCCCTGCAATGTCCCTACTCTTAGTGGCAATTTCCTATAGTCAAAAGATTTGTAAGGTTAACAAAGAAAGCTTCTGATTGCATTTCCACAATGCTCAAATTTTTTCTTTCTGGCTGCTTTTAATATTTTCTCCTTAACCTGGGAACTCTGGAATTTGGCTACAATATTCCTCAGAGATTTTATTTTCAGATCTCATTCAGGAGGTGATTGGTGGATTCTTTTAATATTTACTTAAACCTATGGTTCTAGAATATCAGGGCTAATATCAAGGATATTAAATTAGATCTATTAAATTATAGATTGTTGGTAGGGGAACATCCAAGGTCAAGTCTAAAATTAAGCTATTAGGCTTAGGACTTTAGACCAACAACAATAAATTAGGGTCCTTTAATTCTTAATAATAGTGTGGAGACAATTAGGTCAAGGGTGGATGAAGTTAGCATACATAGTTATTATTTATGTCTCAGTTAATGTTAAAAAAAATCTATTTGTGGACTATATTATAAATGCTTTAAAAGAAATTTCACCTGAGGTAAAGTTGGAATCATGTTATGTGATATGAATTGTGTTAAAAATGAAAATTAAAAAAAAATAAAGCATTCTTCTCATTGGCTTTTTGAACCTCTTTTGCCATTTGAGTTAGTCCATTTTAAAAGATGTTATTTTCTTCAGCATTTTTTGGGGTCTCCTTTAGCAAGCTGTTGACTCACTTGTCATGATTTTCTTGCATCACTCTCATTTCTCTTCCCAATTTTTCCTCCACCTCTCTTACTTGATGTTCAACATCCTTTTTGAGTTCTTCCATGGCCTGAGGCCATTACATATTTATTTTGGAGGTTTTGAATGCAGAAACCTTGATTTTTTTATGTCTTCCTCTGATGGTATGCATTGTTCTTTCTTATCTAGAAGGTTGGAAGAAAATACCTGTTCACCAAGAAAATATCCTTCGTCTGATTTTTTTTCCCTTTTTTGGGCATTTTCCCAGTTAGTTACTTGACTTTTGGGTTCTTTGTCAAGTAATGGGTATACTCTAGGGACCTGTAACTTCTCAGTTCCTCCAAGGTGGCACAATCAAGTGAGAGGAGTTTACTTCTCTCCTGGCCTGCACTAAATTGCTTGCCTTCTCAAGGGATGAGAATGGGAGGAGGGAAGAAAAGAATTTGGAACTCAAAATTAAAAATAAATGCTAAAAATTGTTTTTACATGTAATCGGGAAAAGATACATAAAAATGGAATTCTTACCTTTTGCTGGCATCTAATTGTATATAGTAGTTTCTGTTGTTCTCTTCATTTACTTTCTGTTGTCAATTAACCTTGTTGGATTTTAATTTGTAATCTGATTTTTCTCTCTTGTTCATGATCCTCTTTCATCTGGATTATTGCAATTCTTCCTAATTGTTTCCTTGCTTCTATTCTCCATTCTTTCCAACACTACCAAAATTACACCCTTAAAATGTATCTTTGACCAAGTCACTCTCCTACTCAAGCAGCTCCAAGTGGCTCCCTACTTCCATATGGATAAAACATAAACTTCTCCATCTGGGATTTAAAGTCCATGACAATCTGTCTCTACACTGCCTTTCCAACACTGTTGCTCATGACACCATCTTCTTGCCCACAATCTTCCATTTAAATTGGCTCTATACAACTTTTTGTCTCCCATATCTGTTTTTGTACAGACGGATTCACCTGCCTTGAATAACAGTGTTTAAGGTTTTAATGTACTTTACTATTATTTCATTTGGTTATAGTAAAAACTTTATAAGATAGGTAGTAGTATCCCAATTTTACAGATGAGAAAACTGAGATTCACAGAGGTTAAGTGGTTTGCTCAGGGTCACATAGCTAGTAAGTGTTTGAAGCAGGATTTGAATCCAGGTCTTCCTGACTCCAAGTTCAATGCTCTATCTCCTCTGCCACCTAGCTTCTCCTCACCTCTACTTCTTAGAATATTTAACTTTCTTCCACGTGGCCATTTCTAATCTATCCAACTGTAGGAACCCTCTATTATATTGTTTCAAACCTCATTGTTTTGTCATTGCTTTTATATATTTTATATTTATTATATTTGCTTCAGTTTCCTCAAATGTAAAATATGGATAATGATAGCACTTATTTCTCAGGGTTGTTGTGAGAATAAAATGAGATAATATTTGTAAAAGTGTTTCATACATGTTATAGTGCTATATAAATACATATAGTAGATACTATACAAGTGTTGATTCTCTCTTCAATACACATTGTTTACCTAAGCTTCTGGAGAACAGGAACAATTGTTTTTGATTTTGTACCCACAGAACCAGGCACAAGGTAGTTTAATGTGATTTTGAATTTTTGAATGCAATTTAATTGAACCAAATTGAATTAAAGATATTCAAATAATGATTAGAACTGAGTTCTGACGATGACATTATTGTGGCTAATGTTCACCTAATTGAGTTGATTCTTGAACTTGGCCTCTGAAATGGTAGCAGGAACAGTCATTAGCGGAAAAAGAAAGACTCAGAGAGATAGAGAATGAGAGAAGCAGGGGGCAGAGCCAAGATGGCAGAGTAGAAAGATGCATATACTCTAGCTCTTCCCCCACAGCCCATAAAATACCTGTAAAGAATGACTCTCAACAAATTCTAGAGGAGCAGAAGCCATAGGAATGATGGAGTGGAGGAGAATTCCAGCCCACGGTGACCTGGAAGGACTATGGGAAAGGTCTGTTGTACCAGAGACAGAGCAGCCCAACCTTGAATGTGCTGCACAGGGAGGAAGACCAGAGCAGGCCTCAGGGGCAGAATTCCCAGCAGCAGCAGTGGTAGTTCACAGATCCCTCAACTCATAGGCACCAAAGTCAGCTTCAAAGGTCAGTGAGAGAGCTTTATCAGCTGGCTGAGAAGGAATCAGGGTTCACCCCCTCATAGCTCCTGCCCCAAGCAGCAGAGGCAGAGGCTGCAGGTGGGGGTGGTTCCCATGGCAGGCAACAGCCAACATCCATTGTTGAAGGACTCATTGTAAAGCCTCTGGGGGAACTGAGCAGCTGATCTGAACCTCAACTTTGAGTGCTGGCATGGCAGAACTGGAGGTGAGACTGCTATGGAGAGTAAATTCTACTACTTGAAGATTCTAGGCATAAAAGTTTCTGGTTGCTCCCAGATCAGTGTGCAGGCTTCATTGTGCCACCTTGGAGGAACCAAGATCTTACAGAGTATAGCCTTCTCTTGACAAAGAACTAAAAAGTCAAGTAACTGATTGGAAAAATGTCCAAAAAGGGAGAAAAAATAAGATTGTAGAAGATTAATTTCATAGTGAACAGTTATCTTCTCCCATCATTTCAGATGAGGAAGAACAACGTTTACCATCAGGGAAAGACATAAATGGAAAAGAAGATTAAAAAACTTATTGAAGAAAATAGTTCTTTAAAAATTAGAATAGAATAGATGGAAGCTAATGACTTTATGAGAAGCCAAGAAATCACAATACAAAACCAAAAGAATGAAAAATGAAAAATAATGTGAAATACCTCATTAGATAAACAACTGACCTGGAAAATAGATCCAGGAGAGACAATTTAAAAATTATGGGACTATCTGACAGCCATGATCAAAAAAAGGAAAAAGGAAAATGAGAGAAGCAGAAACACAGAGACATGGAGAAAAAACATTTTCTTCCTCTTTAAGAAAGAGCATCAGAGAAACAAGGACAGCAGAAATAGATGCAAAATTATCCACCAAAACCAGAATTAATATAGTTCTAAGGGGAAGGGCCTGCATATTCATGTGCCCCATTCAAGTAAGAAAGACATAAAGTTTGGAGGAAGAAAAATGTGAGTCATGTGCACTGTGTACAGTTGTTCCCCAGGGAAGGTGAAATCACTAGAGAAAAATTTTTTCTTGACTGTTAATGGGATTGGGTATGAGTTTTTTACATTTTTTGTCAGACTAAATAAAATCTACCTTTTATTCAATGTCTTGTTAGCCTGATTTCTTATATGAGAACTGACAGCCATTTTTTTTTTCCTTTTTGGAAGATTGAGAAAAGAGCAAAATTTTGATAACTCAAGAAAACCCTAGATTGTGACATGAGTCATAGAGTTCCATATTGAAAAGGCTTCAAGATTGAACCCAATTCATGTGAACCCAGAGCTAACATTTTGTAATTAAGTTACATAATTTTTTTAAAAAATTTGAATTATAGTGAGTTGAATTGTCACCATTATTTTACTTTCCTATTGGTATGAATTATAAGTACAGGTCAAGTCAACAAGCTTACTGACTTGACTACATTATGATTGCTACTTGACAATGACATTAGTAGGGAAATTATTCTTTTACTTTAATCAAAATCAAAATGTAGTCACTTTCAAGGCTTTCCTTTTCTGTAGGATTTCCAATTAAACTTTGGGCACCAAAAGTTCAGAGAGAGGAGGTAACAAAGATGCTTTGGGCACTAAACTTTCTCATGCATTTTCCCAATGGCAATTCTCTCTTGAGCCACCAATTTGCATTTAGTTGTGCTTTCTTTTCTAGGGGAAACTAGAACTTGGGAAATATTCATGAAGATAGAGCAAATTCTGTAGAAGGGGTATGTAATAAAATCTCCAGACTATCATGTGTCTGACCCAGGATAGTATTTCTTAATTTTTTTATAAGACTTCCACTTCTGAGTTTCCCTGAACCTTTTATATAGCTTGATTTTTTATGTGCCATTGACTCACTATATATCCCACTAGAGATGAACTGAAAGACGATCTAGTGAGATAGTGCAAGCCTGCAGAGAAATGGAAAATAAACCATAATTCTTAAAAAAAGAAAAGTCCATGATTTCAGCAATATGATGGATCCTTCCACCAATGCCAATCACAGTTTATCTATGGATATGTTATTGGATAGTTCCCTGAATCACTATACTTTTTTTTTAAATCATTATATCTTGTCCAAATGAATCTCTAGTCAAAGACTTTTCCAAATTTATGTAGTTTCAGAAGCAAGTAGGGCAGTTAGATAGCATAGTGGATAGACTGCTAGGATCAGAGGCAGGAAGAACTGAGTTCAAAGCCAGCCTCAGACACTTCTTAACTGGTAATCTTGGAGAAGTCACTTAACTCTGCTTGCCTCAGTTTCCTCATGTGTAAAATGAGCTGGAGAAAGAAATGGCAAACCACTCCAGCATCTTTGCAAAGAAAACCCCAAATAAAATCACAAGAACTTGGACACAACTAAGTAAAAGTAGCAACAAAAATAAAGAAGTAAGACATTCAGTCAATCTACAGAGCCATACTCAAAGCCTTTCTGTTTTGGTAGGATGTGCCAGAGACATTAAATAATTGGAGTAGACTTTGAGGACTCAGAGGTGTTTCTACATTACAGTGGACTATTTATGGAGTGAACGTCAAAAGAGACAAAAATAAGACGATGAATTTAGGGAGAAATAGTCTCACCTATACTTACAGAACAATAGGTCTCAAGCTTATAATTATGACTTAGAAAAGTATTTAGAATGTCGTGGAAAATAGGCTCATAATGTCAGGCATTATCAGAAAGGATATTGATCCAAAAAATCTCCAATTACCCTTAAAAAGTCAAGGATTATCCTTATCTATACAGCTACATAAATTCTGGTAATTTCACCACAGTTCAGGACATAAAGGGGTTGAGCCCACAGTCAAGATGGCAGAGTAGTTGAAGCACTACAGCTGAGTTCCTCCAAAAACCTTTAAAATAACACCCCAAATTCTAGAGTGGCAGAGTCAACAAAGATTGGGGTGAAAAGCTTTTCCAGGTGAAGACAACTTAAGAAGTTGAAAGGAAAGGTCTATGACATGGAAGTGGGGGTGGGAAGATATGGTCCAGAAGAAATATAGCAAAAGCACCAGCTCTGAGTAGGTGGTAGCAGGAACAGGTTTGCAAGTACTCAAGTCAGAGACAGTGAAGGGATTGGGCAACTGATCATAAAGATATTACAGGGAACCCCTCTACTATTGGAAACTGAATTGGGTGTTATTTGGCAATTTTGTTGTCCATCCCCACTTCCAGGTTGAAGTACCAAGGCAGAGAGGAGCATTTTGGGTTACAAGGGAATAGGGGTTCTTAGAAGCACTAGCACTTGCGTTACAAGGGATCCGGGAATCTTTCCTTGATAAGGACTATTGGGTAAACCAAGAGAGCAGTGACCACACTTTTCCATGGATTACACCACCCTGGAAGCATTGAAAACTTTGAAACCTCCAAAACTAACTTCCAAAACAGCACCTCAAAAAAAATCTAAAGTTGAGACAGTGACTTCCCACCCCAGGTGGCCCAAGCCCAACTTTAACATGAAGTTCAAAATGAAGAAGTAGGCTGGGGAAATGAGAAAGCAACAACAGCAACTACAAGAAAAAGAACCTAGCCCTAAAAATCTGCTATAATGACAGGGAAGATCAAGACACAAACTCAGAAGAAAACAGTGTCAAAACAATTATAAGCAAAATCTCAAAGGGAGAAAAACACAAATTGGACACAAGTCCAGCAAGAATTTCTGGGAGCCAAAAAAGAGTTTAAGAATGAAATAGCAATGGTAGAGGAAAAATCAGGAAAAGAAATGAATGTAATGCAAGAAAACTAGGAAAAGCCAATTAATAGCTTGGTAAAAGAGGTGTAACAACCCTAGGAGGTGGCTGAGATTGTCATTCCCATGTTACAAATGAGGAAACTAAGTTAAATAGTGGTTAAATGAATTACCAGCTGGTAAGTGTTTGAGGCTGGATTTGAATTCAGGTCTTCCTGACTTTAGGTCTAGTGCCTGTTCAAAAGCCTACTGGATGAAGAATCAGAAGAGCTATATTCAAGTGTCAGTTTTAACACAGGAACTGTGTGACTTTAGACAAGTCACTTAACTCTCCTTGGCCTCAGTTTTGTCATTTATAAAATAGGGAGCAGAACAGACTAAAATATCTCTGGGAAAAACCTGTTTCAATAAATTAATACCAATCAAATGTCAGAACACCTTCAACATTTTAAAATGCTTTGTAAGAGATTTACAAGGACTCCTAACAAACTCTCAAATTATTAATGGATCTTCATCCGAATTTAGTGCTAGAAAGATTAACACTTCCATGCCAAAACTAAGTAAGAGAGGGGCAGAGCCAAGATGGCCAAGTTAAAGCAGGGACTCAACTGAGCTCTTCCACAAATTCCTTCAGATACCTCCAAAAAGTAAATTTGAACAAATTCTAGTGGCAGAATCCACTAGGAGAGAGAGGGTGGCAGATTTCCAGTCCAGAATAGCCTGGAAGGTTGACAGGAAGGATCAGTTACACTGAGCTGGGGGAGCACAAAGCATATGGCCTGCACCACTACAGACTCAACCATGGTGGAGCACAAGCAGCCTGGGTGGGGTGAATCACCAGTAGCAGTGCTGATTCCCAAGCCTCTCATCATAGGATGGGAATCTAGTGTACTCAGTGAGAGAGGAGGGCAGGGCACTAGGCAGCAGCAGCAGTTATCCCACAGACTAAATGTTTGAAAGTCAACTTCTTGAACTTCTCAGAGCAAAGATAGCAGATTAACTATAGGTGCTCTCACCCTCCCCTTGCTGACCTTGAAAAACCCAGAGAATATTGCCACAGGAAAAATCCTTGAATAGAGGGGACAACAAAAGAGCTATAACAGTCTTTTAGCTTGGCAGGCTTGGGAGATCGATGGGAAGGGTCCCTCTTGCTGTGACTGAAGAGGACCAGGGCAAGACCAGAGATGTCCCAGCAACCCTACCTCAGCAGACCAGCAGGAGAACCTGAGCCCCAGTCGGGGTAGAGCAGGTAAGTAGCAACACTAGGACCCCCGGCATGCCTTAGCACAGCCAGGGGAATTAGGCAGAACCAGATGGGGGTTCACCAGCTACTGAGCTTGCCTGTGCTCTAGCTCAGCCCTAGGGGAGGAGGGGAACTCCAGTGGTCTTATCATCCCTCCCTCATACCTTGCACAGAGAGGTTCAGTGAAATTCCGAGGAAACTCAGAAAAACTTCAACTAGCCTCAGGCTTGGCACACACAAGTCAGCTCAGCATCACATTAGCTGTAGCATTATATACCTTGTAACTGAAAGAACTGGATGCCACAGCACAAAAAGCCAGTAAACAGGCCTCTAGCTTCCAGTACAAAAAAAGTGGGGAGGGCGGAGCCAAGATGGTGGACTAGAAAGACACACTTATACAGGGTCCTCCCCATAGTCCATAAAATGCCTGTAGAGAGGGACTCTCAACAAATTTTGGAGGAGCAGAAATAGAGAACAACAGAGTAGAGGAGATTTCTAGCCCACAGTGACCTGAAAGGCCCACGGAAACAACCATTGCGCTGGACACGGAGCCAAACCCAGAGCCCAGCCCAGCATTGGTCACGTGGTGAGGCACGAGGAGGCTCTGGGAGGAGGACACCTCAGGGGCGGAATCTCCAGTTGTAGTAGTGGGTCCTCAGATCCCTCGGCCCACAGCTGCCGAAGGTAAGTGACAGGGCTGTATTAGCTGGCCAGGAAGGGAGAAGGGCCTTCCCATAGCTCAGGCAGCAGGCACCAGCCCATACAGAAGCTCCATTGTTGGAGCGTAAAAACACCTGGGGGCATTGTAGAGCTGAGTCTTTCCTCAGCTCTGGGTGGAGGCCCTGGCTGAGCTGGCCTTTGTCTCAAACTGAATGGTGGCCTTGCCCATCCAGCTTATCTGAAAATCATCCCCAAGTGCTGACTCTGTGAAACCAGAGGCCAAGCTGCTGTGGAGAGGTATCTGTTAACATTCTGGGCACAAAAATCCCTCTCTGCATCCAGACCAGTACACCCTTGATTGTGTCACCTTGGAGGAACTGAGATCTCACAGATTCCCAGAGTATACCCTACTCTTGACAAAGGACCCAAAAGTCAAGTAACTGGTTGGAAAAATGCCCCAAAAGGGAAAAAAATAAGACCAAAGAAGGTTACTTTCTTGGTGAACAGATATCTCCTCCCATACTTTCAGATGAGGAAGAACAATATTTACCATCAGGAAAAGACATAGAAGTCAACACTTCTGTATCCCAAACATCCAAAATAAATATTCAATGGGATTAGATCAAAGAAGAGCTCAAAAATGATTTTGAAAATCAAATTAGAGAAGTGGAGGAAAAACTGGGAAGAGAAATGAGAGAGATGCAAGAAAAGCATGAAAAGCAGGTCAACACCTTGCTAAAGGAGACCCCAAAAATTCTGAAGAAAATAACACCTTGAAAAATAGGCTAACTTAATTGGCAAAAGAGGTTCAAAAAGCCAATGAGGAGAAGAATGCTTTCAAAAGCAGAATTAGCCAAATGGAAAAAGAGGTCCAAAAGGTCACTGAAGAAAATAGTTCTTTCAAAATTAAAATGGAACAGATGGAGGCCAATGACTTTCTGAGAAACCAAGAAATCACAAAACAAAACCAAAAGAATGAAAAAATGGAAGAGAATGTGAAATATC
>JAQQSK010005261.1:0-14992 GCA_028658325.1 Potorous gilbertii
TTCAATGGGGGCTTATCTGCTGGTTCTCAGGTGGGAGCAGGGCCGCCTCTCAGGCTCAGTTCCCTCAGGGGGTTTTTACAGAGATCCTTTGTAGTGGAGCTGGGGTGGAGCTCCAGCCCACTCTGGGAGTCTCTGGCTGAGCTGCCTCTGTCTCTGGCCAAGCTGCCTCAGCCTCTGCCGCAGAGGCCGCTTCCCAGGGGGTCCGAGTCCCGGAGATCCCCCGCTCCCCTCTCAGCCCATCTCTCTCACTGACCTGTGCGTCTGTGGGTGGAGGGACCTCCGTGGCTGGAGATTCAGGTCCCTGATGCCTGCTGGGCTCTGCTCGCTCCTCTCAGTGCCACGTGGCCGGGGCGGGGGAGGGGAACGCTTGGCAGGAGAGGACTCCGTTCCCGTCTGGGGTACCTTTGCGGTGGGTTTTTCAGGGCTCTCTGCAACGGAAATCTCCTTCACTGTGTTGCTGCGCGGCTTCCACTGTTCCAGAATTTGTCCGGAGTTCTTTTTACAGGAAATCTATGGGCTGTGGTTTTGGACCTAGCATAGGTGAGTCTTTCTACTCCGCCATCTTGGCTCCGCCCCCAGTCTATTTTTTAAGGTGTTATTTTCTTCAGTATTGTTTAGTAAGCTATTCAGTCGTTTTTCAGGATTTTCTTGCACCACTCTCTTTTCTCTTCCAACTTTTCCTTTACTCCTCTTATGTGATTTTCAAAATCCCTTTTGAAGTCTTCCATGACTTGAGATCAATTCATATTTTACTTAGAGGCTTTTGATGTAGGAGCTTTGACTTTGTTGCTTTTTCTGTTTGTACGTTTTCATCTTCTTTGCCCCCAAAAAAGTTTCTATAGTCTGGATGTTTTTACACTGTCTGCTCATCTTCCCAGGAAAATACTTGACTTTTTAACGTTTTGTCAAGGTAGGTTCCAATGAGGGAGGAGTTGTACTGTTGTGAAGATCGGTGTACTTTCTCGGGTTTCAGGAGTTTTATATCAGCTGCTCAATCTTCCACCATCTGTGGGTCCAGAGCTCTGGAAGCATCCACTGTTGCTGCCACTGCTGTTGGCAGTACTACCGCAGTTACCTCCTCCCCCATCTTGGAGCTGAGTCCAGACTACCACACTTACTGTGTGCACCTCACCCACCATATCAGAGGGAGCTTTTCCATTGACTTTCTAGTGCATTGTTTGTGGATTGAGAATTCTGGAACTTACCACAACTAGCAGTGATTCAGTTCCTTGAGCCCTGCTCCAGCCCTGTCTATTCCAGTGTGGCCCATGTACGAATATGTTCTTCTCCCAGCCCAGTGTGAGATACTCTTCCTGTAGACCTTCCAGATTGTCTTGGGCTGGAGATTTGCTCACTCTGTCATTTTGGGGGTTCTGTAGCTCTAGAGTTTTCTTTTGAGTCGTTTTCCAGGTATTTGAAAGGGTTTGGGAGGAGAGTTCAAAAAAAATCTCTGCTTTTACTCTGCCATCTTGATTCTGCCCCCCAGAAATGTATGTTTTTGAGGTATGTATCCATAGTTGGTGAAGTTGATGTATGCATTGCTAGGGCTATCTCAGTGTTTTGGAGTCTCTGAAGAGAAAGTTTGGGAAAGAAGATGTATTAGAGTGCCCACCAATTTGAAAGTTTGCATAGCATTGTGCCAATTTCTTGGTTGCATATCTGTGAATCTTAGAGTTTACATCACTTCTTTGTCAGGAAAATGAATGAATTTCATTTGAATTTTCTTAGGAAAATTCTGAAGATGCTTGTCAAGATAAGTTACTGAACACTGATGTCCTTACTTGAGCTGAACTGCCATATTTAAGCCCTAGTACAGAGGGCATTGCTGAACTGACAGTTCATATTGTTTGAATTCCAAACTTTGGTTTGCCTAAACAACTATTTTAATAGAGAACTCACACAAAGTAAGTGCTCACATGGAGGTCAACAGAAGTGATGCAAAGAGAGTCTTAAGATTTTTCTGCAGAACTTTGGAATAGATGGTGATACATAGGAGACATTGGTATAGGACTTCCAATCATTCCATGCCTGCATCAAGGAAGATGCCATGCTCTGTGAGCAAAGCAGAATTGTGGTAGCTCAATAGAAACATGACACAGGCAAGTTTGAAGTCATTTGCCTTCTAAATTTTGTGTACTGTGTGTGCCTGACAGAAGGTAGAGCTTTCAAAGCACACATTGTTTTGATATGCTATAGTTGGCCATACTGTACCTTGACCCTGACTTAGTGATGCAATTTTGATTCTTTATAAGCGCTAAGGATACCAAGCATAGCAAGTATTTTCTCCTGTATATAGAAAACAACTGAATCAAAGCATTTATATCTATTTAATTTTTCCTTTTGGTTAGTTAAAAATAAGTATACCATTTTAGGAATCTCATTTGCAACTGACTTTTAAACAACAAAAATGAAAATTTGAACAATTTAAAAACCTCAAACTGCTTGTTTCATTCAGGTCTCACTGGAGTCAAATTCTTCTGTGTTTTAAATTATCTCTGAGAGATAAGACAGGTCTTAAATACAATTCCAGTCATTCACATTGCACTCAAGGATAAGCATCCACCTAGGACTCTAGGAAAACAAGTATTGGATTCAATCCTAGAAATCTGACACATAGAGTCATTGTATATCTTTGGCTTGTCTTTATTTTGGAGTCTTTCCTGGTAGAGATAAAACAGGTATAAAGTGTGTGTGTGTGTGTTATACCAAAAATGGGAGTATAGTGAAGACAGATTTATAGCTTGTTATATTTCCAGGCAATGTGTATTTGCCTAGTTACAGAAGTAGTATAAAGTTATGAGTACTATTTTCTTTTTCTTTATCGTAGACCTATTCAAGAGAGACTCAATATCTAACCAAGACACACAGTTAATAAGGACAGAATTAGAAATTGCACTTATTCTCTTTAACTGAAAATCAAGTGTTCTATACATTCTTCAATGAAGCTTTTAAATATTCAGTCAATATGAATAATTTAACTGGAAGCTAGGTCAAAAAGTAATCAACAGATATTTGCATCAATAGATAGTATGTCACTTAAGAATTCAAATTGTCCTGCTTTGCCTTGCCTGGAAATTCTAAAAGAAACAAAATCACTTAATCTTGTGATTGTTTTTTAGAAGAGAATGGTGAAGGGGGAAAAAGTATGAAACATTTGTTCATCTACAGTAAGAAAAAAGACTGACTCTAAAACTGGAAGTGAAAAATCTTGAATCATTTTGACTTTTGGGAGAATTTTTAAGCCATTTGCCTTTCAGATAAATCTCTCAGTTGACATTTGGTAAGGATGAAAATGGAAGTAGTGTGAACAGAGCTATTTCCACAGCATTTCACACCTAGTTAAAATGTAGCGATTTTATGAGAAAGTCTTTTCTCATGAGATATATGCCCTATTTTCTTTTTTGTATTTTTCTTATGTCTCCTACAATTTCAGCAAAAAGACTCTTAGAAAAAGATTGTTTCTAAGATATTGCTCACCTACTGTTCACCTTTCAAAATTAGCAAAGCTTCTAAGTATTTATGATGTTCGTTTCAAAGCAATTTTATTTAAAAAAAGGTTTATGTCAAAATTTACATTAATTTAACCACAAGTTACTTTTTAAAATGTTTTGGAGATCATACAATTCCCATGAGTAGTATCATGCAGAAATATATTTGAATGCCTTCATTAATTGAAAAATAGCACTACCCTAAAATGAACTGTGTGGTTACAACAATCCATGAAACGATTTTGAAATATAAATGTAAACTAAGGTCAAGTGGATTCCAAACACAGTTTGTTCTCTATTAGTTCAACATTCTGGCTCTGCACTGTTTCTTTCTTCTGTCCTATTACTGACCTACTCTTTTCTGAATCTTGGGACTGAAATAACCTTGGACAATCTGGTATTTTTGTTCTATGAGTATGGATTCTGGGCTCAGTCCAGTAGGATACATTAGATTGACTGTAATCAAATCTCTAGACTAGACAAACATAGTGGAAGTACATGAAAGGAGGTACTACTAACAAGTAGAGGATATACCTGAAGGAGAATAAAAGATACACCAAAATAATCTGGAAATATATAGATGTCCTGATAGAATAACTGATAGTGAATCAGCTTGAGTGGCTAGAGCCCAGATGAATACTCTGAGATACATAGCCTATTGAGGATTAATAACTTTTCACTATTCAAGTACATTATTTTGTTTAAACAAAATCCAAGAAAGGAAGCATTCAATGCTAAATTCATTTAGGAAAGGAATCAACTAGCCCAAATGACAATAGAAAAATCAGGGACAACAAATTCATGAGTTGGGAAATATATATAATAGTGCAGATAAACTGACAAATATTCTGTTATAAACTGGCTTTGATGATGAATTTTTATTTCTCTCTGTTCTCTCCTTCTGCCCCTTTATCTCTTAAAGTGCCTATTTGAGCCACTTAACCATATGCGTTATGGATCTTAGGTCTTTATGTTGGTTTTGGTAGGGACTGATTGTTAGAGCTGTCACATGAAATAGGAGCTAGGTCATAAGATACAAGAGAAGAACATAATTGATCAAACAATAATATAATCAACATCATTACTGACCAGAAAACACCTTACACAAGTGCTTGCTGAAGAGTCAGAGTGATCACATAATATAGAGTGGATCTGTGCCTAAAGGCAAAATAATTGAACCCAGATATAGGGAATGGGAATATGAAAGAAGAGAACCAGTTGTATCATTATAGTAAAGAAAAAAAAAGGCATGTGTGAAGGATTATGTTACTTCGGTGTTGAAAATGTTATGTTCAAAGCAGGGGAAAAATCCTCAGTTACTTTAAAATATGAAATCAATGGCAATAATAAGTTAGAGAAAGGAATATATTAACTAGATGAGCAGTTGACTAAATGAAAGTAAAGGGTAAGTTTTTTACAACAGGTAAAAATACTTGGTTTCTTCTGTCGCTGAGGCACAGTTAGCTTACAAGAAAATATGTCACTAGGTATTGAAGAAAACAATGCTTTTGTTTTATATTTCTTAAAGTTTTAGAAAATTAAAGACCTTTGCAGAGGAAAAGAAAACCCATAAGCTGCAGCAGAGGCACTATTCTGAAAAAAGGAAACAGGTTTTACATTGATAACTCATTAAATTAAGTATGGAGTCTGTTGCCTAAATCAAATAATGTGAAGTAGGTAATTAGGACCTTATGAGGGAAGAATAGAGACAGACCCAAGGGCTGAGTTTTCAAGATATACTGAATTGCCAATATACATGGCATGGTGCCAACTTAGTTTTTGTGTTCTCTAATCTGGATGGGAGATGGTTATTTAGGATTTGATTTATTTTCGATGGGTTAAAAAAATTGAGTAAGGAAAGGATTATAACCAATAACTAGTAAGAACAAAAAAGTGAACCTCCTCAGATATTTGGAATCATGCAAATTTTGAGATGGGAGAAAATGAATTATGGTGGAAAGAACCCTAGGTTTCAAGTTAGAAAGTCAAAATCACACTTAACTACTCTATGTCTCACTTTTCTCATCACTTAAATGAACTGCTTGGACTTTTAAGTGTGAGTCAAGTCTAGAAGTCCGTTAGTCTGTGAACCTGGAGAATCACTGAGTGGAATTATTACAAAAGACCTCAGTAGTGAGGTCTGTATTCAATGTCTATTTGAAAGGAGTCTCTGTTACACCCACCAAGCAATATACCATTTTGCATGAAGACATCTAATTAAAAGAAACATTATACTCCAAAGTTGTAAATTCTATTATCAGGTAAAATTAAATATTGAAATAAAAATCTTCATCTCTAAATTTATTTCTTTTTTTCACTATAGACTGCTAACAGAACAATTATTAGCTGATTCATTTTGGTCAGAAAGAAAATTCTAGATTCTTCAAGAACTGATGTATTTAAGGATGCCTCTGTGCCAAGAATATGATCCATTTCCCTAACTATCAACTTAACTTTTCAGGTTAGATGTACTACATCTCTCCTTCTATTAATTTTGACCCAAATTTCATTTTTCACGTATTCCTCCTAGTCTGTCTTTGAGACAAAATGTAACAGGTACAGACCATGTTTAGCATGACAAATCTTTATACAGTGACAATTGCCAAATCTTTTCTGAACATTCACCTTTCCAGGCTGCTTATTTGTTTCAAAAGAGCTTCACTCAATGTGCATTCAGTGTTCTTTACAATCCTGGTAATCTTTCCATGAATTTGCAGCTTGTTTGCTGTTGTTTGTTAACTTCTCTGCCCACGCTGGAAACCAATACTTCTGGTGTTTCATTGGGGTATCTTCAGGTGTCCCACTGATAAAAACTGAAAAATGATCATCTCTTCATTTTTGCAAGCTATTACTTTATTAATCAGCATAAGATTTCTCTAGCTTCATTAATTTATTATTTGTTTATTTGAACATATGAACATTTCAGACAGCTAAAGGTAGCAGATATATTTTAATTAAATTTTATTCTTTTAATTCACAAAGCATTATTTTCCAACCATTCAGACAATTAAGAAAAAGAAAATAAGGCCCATGTACCATATATAACTTCATGCAAAATGAATTTCTGCATTGAGCATATTACACAAACGTATATGTATAAACTTATGTGTTTATACACATATGTATGCATGCATGCATGTATGTATGCATTAATGTTTGTTTCAACTGATACCAAGTCTACTGACCTTTTAATCAGAAGCTGGGTAGCATGTTTCCTCTACAATGCACTGGAATCATAGTTGGTTACCGAATCAACTTTTTTATTCTACATTTTTGTTATATAAGTTAAACTCCTTGTCGTGCTGTATGCATTCACCATCAGTGTCTTTATACACATCTTTCCAGGTTTATTGATACTGTCCTTCCTCATTTCTTATGAAAATAGTATTCCATGACATTTATATATCATAATTTGATGAGTACTCTCGTATGTTCTAGATCTTTATTACCACAGAAAGAACTGTTAGAAGTACTGCTTTTGTCCATGGGAATCATTTTTCTTTTTCCTTGGTCTCTTTAGATTATTGTAGTACTAATATTGCTGAGTTATTATACATTTAGAGACATATCCATCTGCAAAGATAATCCCTTTGTGAAATTTCTGGGTCAGTATAACTTCAAATTCTGTAAATGTCAAGTTGATTTTTTATATATTCTAAGATTTTTTATTAAATACTGTAGGAGACCTGGCCTGAGTGAGGCTAGTTCTGTGGTAGTTTGGGTTCAATGCTGAAATAAAATGAGGTAGTATCAAGTCACCCAATAGTTAAGAAAATATGTACTTTGCAAAATTAGATGGAAGATATTCAAGAAGATATGCATTAAGAACACTATATGTTAGTTCAGCAAAGCAAAACTCCCCTGATTCCTAATTACTCATCCTGACTTGTTAACTAAGCATCAGAAAGGAATTGGATCTCCAATTGACTCATTTGTAGTCAGACAATCAGGAAGTAATGTCTATGCCCTATGTATTTAGTTGACTAAGCCAAATAAGTCTCATGTTTGGATTAATACTTATTACTGAGTAAAAGGAAAAAAAATCCAGCCTAACTTTCATGGGACTATATGTGTAGATAGTTGGTATGCAGAAGGATGTTAGAATATTGATTCCATCATTTTGAATTCAATATAATTAACTCAGTTCAAAATTCAGTCCAGTTTGGATTTTCATGACTCGTCATGCACTGCATTATTTATCCTTCCTATTTTATATCTTTAGTAGATCTAATGAATATTCTGTTTACGACTTTATTTAAATAGTAATAGAAATGTTAAATAAAATGAAGCCAAATTTAGATTCCTGTGTTACTGTAAATGAGACTTCCTTCCAAGTAGACATTGAATCATTTATATTCTTGCTTCAAACTATTGATTATAGTTATCTCTATTTGTAAGGAAAAATATTTCTCTTAAGTGTTTATTATCTCATTCTCTAGTACAGGGATGTGGACCCTATGGCCTCAAGGTCCAAATAATCAAACTTTTCCAACTACACCGTCTAAGCAAATTTGCTAGAGGGTTAATTCGAAAGCATAATTGGTTAGCTGCTTTAACCAATGCTACTAATATCACCTGTAATTTCCCTTTTTATAAATGGAAAGGAATCCACAAAACTAGACAGAAAAAAAAAAGACACACCAATGTAACTATCCAATAACTGCTTCCATTTACAGTGCTGTTACTTAAGCCATGATGGGAAAATGAATAAAAGCACAAGCTGGACGATTGCTTTTGAACAATTTCACAACAATCCAGATGACACTTCTAGCCTCTACTCATGCACTACAACAGTGAAACAGGACAACACAGAGATTTCCTAATGTGTCTTTAATCACCAAAGGATTGAAGATAGGTTTTTATTCTGTAAAGCTTCTAAAACTGTGTCCCATAAATGCAGACAAAAATGAAGAGTAATTAACAAAACAGGAGAAGTGATGCACATTTAATGTTGAGATTGAATTTAAATATTATTCATGACATATGACCTAGTCCATGCCCTCATTGTTTCTATGGCTTGGACTTTCTTGGTCTTCCACTGTCCAGCTACATCATTTGCTAATGGATTTCCTGAACTGGGAGGATTTGGCAATCCTTGAATTGAGATTAGCACTGTTCAGATCTGCAAGAGTGGAGACCATTTATCTTCTAAAACAACTACAGTATTTTTCCTTTTATTGTCTATTTGTCTACATTAGGGTTATAAAGTACGGCCATGAAATGAAATGTAGGAGTTGCCACTGAATATTCTTCTGGAAGAAAAAGTTCAAGTTATTTTATTAATTTTTATTAATTTAATTTTATTTGTCAACATGCACTTTCACAAGATCATGAGTCCCAAATTTTCTCCTCATCTTTCCCCTCCCCCTGCCCCGAGAGGTTGTTCATTCTGATTACCTCTTCCCCCAATCTGCTCTCCCCTTTATTATCCCCCCTTTTATCTCTCTCCTTTCTAGTTTTCAACAGTACAACATATATTTCTCTATCACATTACCTGTACATCTTATTATGTAGTGTGATGGTAAGCAAAATAGGATCTTTTGCTATTTTTGTTTTAGCATAATCAAGTACCTCTGATTGCATCTTGCCTTCATCAGTGAAAAGTATTTACTAGGAGAAAAGTACAGAAAGATTTTCTTTAGAGATACTATATGTATTGTTAATTATTTTAATGTGAATAAAGATCTCCCCCATCCATTCATGTGCCTGCCCATTAAGGGGAGTATAATTATGAAAGATCTATGGGAAGGCCCATGTCTTTTGTAAATGAGGCATTGCCTCTCTGGGAATGTGATGCCATCTGGCTATAAAAAAGGCATAAATAAACTGAGTTGAGGTTTTATTTGGGGGCTTACTGACTGGAAGTGTTTGATCATTTGAGTACTGCGGAAAGGGGTGAGGAGGGGTGAGGAGGGGTGAGGAGCCCCGCTCCACCTTTAAAAATCAAAATGTCTGTGCGTCTCTCTCTGGTAAATATGGTCAGACAGTTGGACATGTCTGTTGAATTATGATCAGGCAGAGGAAGACATGTCTGTTGAGTTTTGATATCTCTGTATTTTCTTTGAAGTGCAGAGTGTTGACTCTGCTGAACTAGGTGAATGATATATGTACTTGGTTAAAGGAATGACACATGTTCTTGATTAAAGTGATTTTTTACCCGTCAAAAGTTGCCTTTCCTTTTATGAATGAAGATCTAACAACCTGTGATAGCAGATCCCAGTGTGTATGTTGGGTTTCTTACTGATACAGACAGCTGCATGTAAAAACAATTTTTAGCATTCATTTTTCAAAGTTTAAGTTGAACATTTTCACCTTTCCTCACTCCCTACTATCCCTCATTGAAAAGGCAACCATTCAATATGGGGTATACCTATATACTCATGCCTAACACTTCCATAACGGTCATGTTGTGAAAGACTAACTATATTTTCATCCACCCTATTCCACTCCCTATTTATTCTGTTCTGTCTTCTGACCCTGTCCATCCTCAAAAATGTTTGTTCCTGTTTACTCCTCCTCCCCTTTGCCCTTTCTTCTATCATCCCCCTACTCCTTATCATCTTCCCCTCTATTTTCCTGTGATTTAAAATGGATTACTATGTCTAATTGAATGTGTACTTTATTCCCTCTGTGAGCTAAATTAAATGAGAGCAAGGTTCACTTATTCACTCTCACCTCCCCACTCTTCCACTCCACTGTAAAAGTGCTTTCTTGCCTCATTTATGTAAGATAATTTGCCCCATTCTACCTCTTCAATTCTCCTTCTCCCTGTATATTCAGTATATTCCTCTATCCCAAATTTTGATTTTTTAAATATCATCCCTTCATATTCAACTCACTCTGTGTCTGCTGTCTATACATATGTGTGTATGGTTCTTTCACATGCATATATACATATGTATATATGTATAAATATACATATGTGTATATATTTATATTTGTACACATATATGCATGTATATGTATATATAATGTCTACACACACACACACACACATATTACCTCCAGCTATACTAACGATGAGAAAGATCTCATGAGTTACAAATATCATCTTTTCACGGAGGAATGTAAGCTGTTCAACTTTCATACATTTCTTATGATTTCTTTCCTGTTTTTCTTTTCATTCTTCTCTTCAGTATTGTATTTAAAAGTCACATTTTCTATTCAGTTTTGCTCTTTGCAGCAACAATGCTTGAAAGTCCCCTGTTTTATTGAATATACAATTTCACCGTGATTGATTATACTCACTTTTGTGGAGTGATTATGGGTTTTAATTCCAGCTCTTTTAATCTCTGGAACATCATATTACAAGCCTTCACATCCCTTAATTGGGAAGTTGTTAAATCTTATGATATCCTCTTTGTGTTTTCAAAATACTTAAATTGTTTCTTAATGGTTGCTTGCATTATTTTCTCTTTGTCCTGGGAATTCTGGAATTTGTGTACTATATTCATAGGAGTTACATTTTGGGGATATTTTTCAGGAGATAGGGGATTCTTTCCATTTCTATTTTTCCTTCCAGTTCTAGAATATCAGTCAGTATTCCTTGCTAATTTCTTGAACGATGATATCCAGAATCGTTTTTGTTTTTTGTTGTTGTTTTCTTTTAATCATGGCTTTCAGGTAGTCAAATAATATTAAAATTATCTCCCCTTCATCTATTTCCCATGTCAGTTGATTTTCTGATGGGATATTTGACACTACTTTTTTTTTTCATTCTTTTGGTTTTGTTTTATAATATTTTAATTTCACATACCTCATTAGATTCCTTTTGGTCCATTGTAAATTTTAAGAAATTATTTTCTTTAGTGAGCTTTTGGCATTTATTTTTTAATTGACTGATTCCGCTTTTTAAGACATTCTTCTCCAAATCCTCATTGACGTTTTGAACCTCTTTTGCTATTTGGGTTAGTCTGCTTTTTAAGGTATGCTCCCTTAGCATGATGTTGTGCAAGTTTTCATAATTTTTTTTTTTTGCATCGCTCTCATTTCTCCTCCCAATTTTCCTCTACTTACCTTACTTGATTTTCAAAATCTTTTTTGATTTTTTCCATGGTATGATACTTATCAATATTTTTCTTGGAGGCTTTTATGTAGGAGTTTTGACTCTCTTTCTTAAGGCAGAACTCTGCTTTCAGTGTGGAGGGGTGTAGTCCCATGTTCCAGGTGATTTTTTGCAGCTGTTTTCAGAGATATCTCTAGGGATTTAAAAGTTTTCAGTTCTTACAGGGAGGTATGATCAAGGGAGTGTTGTTGACTCCTTTCCTGCACTCTGAATTGGTAGAGTACTCTGTACAGTGTACTGGTCTGTACTCTGGTCTTTTAGTGACCACAAACATTCTTTTCTTCTTTGGAACTATGAAGAGAATTCTTCACTGTTGCCACAAGTTCTTTCATATCTGTGCTCCTCTCAACCCAGGACCACCACCTAGGGCCGCCACTCTGCACCAACCCATGTCCAGGCATGGATAAAGCAAGAAAATTCTCCCTTTGTTCTAGCAAAGATATACCTGCAATCCCTCTCTGATTAGTCACTCAATCCCCTTCCTGACTGTGGAATGAGAACGCCTGAAGCATCCACTGCATCCCTTGCTGCTGCCACTGTCTTGCAGCTGAGTTCAGACCATGCTTCTCTCTCATCCAGGTCCAACAGAGCTTTCCTCCTAACCTCTTAAGGTGTCTTGGGCATTTGTGTGTTGAACAGTCTGGAAACCAGCACAGTTGCCCGGGATTCAGTCCCCTGTGACCTGTTCCAGTTTTACTGGCCCTGACCTGCACTGGAGCAGATTATTCTACAATATGCTCTTCTCTCAGACTGATGCAACAGCCCTTTCTGTCAACTCTCCAGGATGCCTTGGATTGGAAATTTGTTTCACTCTCTCATTTTGTGGGTTCTGCTACTCTAGGATTTATTTAGAATCATTTCAGGTATTTGAAGGGGTTTTGTGGTGATCTTTATTCTTCCATCTTGGCTCCAGCACTTACGTAGTTCAAGCTTGAAAGTTGCTCCCCCAAATGGGAAATCCTGTGAATCTGCAATGGCCTCATGAAAATAATGTGGACTGTTTTCATCTGGTTCTGCTTTTATCTCAGTAGCTTGTTCTACCAGAAAACACTGGATTTCCTCAAAAATCCTATAGGGCACCCCAGCCATGTTGTCTGATCCGGAATTCATCCACAGAGTCTCAACATCCATTTATTTTTTGGAATTTGATTATTTAGTTTCCAATTAATTTTAGTCTATCTTTCCATAGCCCTTTATTACACGGAATTTTTAATTGCATTATAATATGAAAAGGGACGCATTTAATATTTCTGATATTCTGCATTAGATTGTGAAGTATTTATGCCATAACATATGGTGAATTTTAGTGTAAGTGCCATGTATCACTGAGCAAATGGCATACTCCTTTCTATCCCCATTTGATTTTCTCTGGAGTTCTAGCATATCTACCTTTAATAAAATTCTATTCATTTCCTTAATTTATTCCTTATTTTTGGTTAGAATTGTCAAGTTCTGAGAGGAGGTAGAACATATATTTTTAGTGTAATTTTGCTGTCTATTTCTTCTTGTAACTTTCTTAACTTCTTCTCTAAGTATTCAGATGCCATATCCACAACTTTGTGCATATATATTTACAATTAATATTGCTTCATTGTTCATGGTTCTTTCTAATATTATGTAGTTCCTCTCTTTATCTCTACTAATAAGGTTCATTTTTGCTTTGTCTGAGATCAGGATTGCTAACCATGTCTTTTTTGCTTATTTTAATTGATTCATAATATATTCTGGTGTGCCCTTTTTATCTTTACTCTATCTCTGTTTCAAATGTGTTTCTCATAAACAACATATTGTTGGATTCTCATTTTAAATCACTCTGTTCTCCACGTCCATTTTATGGGAGAGTTCATCCCATTCACATTCATCATTATGAGTACTAAGTATGTGTTTCTCTCCATCCTATTTTCCCCTCTGCTTAAACTTTTATCTCTCTAGTCACCCTTTTTCTTCTCATCAATATTTTTATTTTGACTATCATCCCCCTTAATCTTCTCTCTCTTCTATCAAGCCCTTATTTTCCCTTTATTTTGCTACTTTTTCCATCCTTTCTTCCCTGACTTCTATCCATCCCTCCCTTTTCCTTCCCTTTTCCCTTCCTAATGGCCTATAGTGTGTGCTAGGTTTCTATCACCAGCTGAATATATAAGTTATTCCTTCTTTTAGCCAAATTCAATGAGAATAAAGTTCAAACAATGTCCACTCCCCTCCCTTCATCCACTTGAACCGTACTTTGTGCCTCTTTCCTTTAGACAACTTGGCCTATTCTGTCTTCCCCTTTCCTCTTATCTCAGTAAAATCATTTTTCACCCTTTAACTAATGAATATTTTAATCATCACATCCAATTCAACATATTTTTACATCTTCTGTCTATGTATACCCTTCAAAATGCCATATTAAAGATACAATTCTAAAGACTTACAAGTGTTATCTTTCAACATAGGAATATAAACAGTTTAACCTTACTGAATAACATCTTTTGTTTTTGTTTCCTATTTAGTATTTTATGCTTCCTTTGGGTATTGAAATTGAAGATCAAATTTCCCTTTCAGTTTTTTTCTAAATCAGGAATTATTGAAAGTCCCCTATATCAATGAGTGTCCGTCTTTCCCCCTGAAAAATTATATTCCATTTTCTGTATAGTTGATTCTTGGTTGTAGTAAAAGCTACATTGACTTCTGTAATATCGTTTTCCAATTCTTTAACTTAGAAGCTACTAAGTCTTCTGTAATCCTGACTGTCATTCCATGATGTCTAAATTGTTTCCTTCTGACCGTTTGAAGCATTTTCTCTTTGACCTGATAGTTTTGAAATTTGGCACTGATATTTCTTGGAGTTTTCATTTTGGGAACTCTTTCAGGAGGTGATAGGAGTATTCTTTCGATGACTCTTTTGGCCTCTAGTTCTAGGATGTCCGAATAGGTTTCCTTGATAATTACTTGAAAGATACAGTTTAGGGTCATTTTTATTCATTTGTTCTTCATTGTGGCTTTCACGTAGACCAATAATTCTTAAATTATCTCTTCTGCTTCTACTTTACAGGTTAGTTGTTTTTCCCATGAGGTATTTTACATTTCTTTGTATTTTTTCATTCTTTTTATTTTGTTTGTATGATTCATGATATGTAATGAATTCATTAGCTTCCACTTTACCAATTCTATATTTTAATGAATTGTTTTCTATATTCAACATTTTACCTCCTTCTCCATTTGACCAATTGTACTTTTATAACGACTTTATTCTACATTCAATTTTTGTCCTTCCTTTTCCAAGTTTTTTACTCTCTCTTGAATACATAACTTCTTTTCCCATTTTTTCTTCTACCTCTTTCATTTGACTTTTTTTTTTTTTTTTTTTTTTTGGTATTTATTTATTTATTTTTTAAAATACATTTATTTAACTTTTTACATTCATTTTCACAAGATTTTGGGTTCCAAAATTTTC
>JAQQSK010005262.1:0-14991 GCA_028658325.1 Potorous gilbertii
AGGGAGGGATGATAGAAGAGAGGGTAGATTGGTGATAGGGGAAATTAGAATGCTTGGTGTATTGGAGTGGGGGAGGGGACAAATGGGGAGAAAATTTGGAACCCAAAATTTTGTGAAAATGTAAAAAGTTAAATAAATAAATTTATATTTGAAAAAAAAAAAAGAAAAGAAAATTAAAGATGAACAGCAACAGACTTGTAGACTGAATGTTTTCACCGGCTAGAACGTTCTCTCTTCTCAACTCTGCCTTCTGGCTTCTCTAGCTTCCTTTAAGTCTCAGCTAAAGTCTCACTTTCCTTCTACCTTAAAGGCCTTTTCCTGATTCCTCCTTAATCTCCCAGTTTATCCTGCCTATACCTTGTTTGTACAGTCATTTGCATTTGTCTTCCCCTTAAACTGTGAGTTCCTCCAGTGCAGGGACTGGCATTTTTTTGCCTTTCTTTGTATTGCCAGCGCTTGGCATCCAGTATCCACTTAATAAAGCCTTGTTAATTGATTGTTCTAGGATATTATAACATATGTACACAGATAAACATAGTATAAGGAAAAGTGGAGAAGGTATTAGCAGTTGGTGGAGATGTGCCAAGGAAATCTCCATGGGAAGAGGTACCTGAATTGAATCATAAAGAAAGCTAGGGGTTTTGAGATAGAAATGGGTGGGAGCATGGGGAATGGATTGCATGAATGCAAATAACATAAGACTTGCTGCACTGTAACCCAAACTCATTAAAATAGAAGTTTATTACAGTAAAAATGGGACAGTTTTTTTCCTATTTGTATAAAGTAAATGTTTACTACAGCACATTTGTAAATAATAATAAATGGCTGCATATAGGCAAAGGGAATATTTCCCTTTTTTTGTTTTCCTGTTTCCAAAGCAGGAAAACCATTTTAATTGTTATGTAACACATTATTATTAAAAAATTAAATGTGAATATATTCATTTTCACATTTGACTGTGTTTCTTTGTTTTGCTTCAGTATACTGATTTATTGTAAGGTTGGACTTCTACACATGTGTGTGTATGTGTGTGTGTTGGGGAGAGTTAATGGTCTGTGATAGAGATACAAAAAAGAAAAGTATCAGTAAAACACTTCAAATACACTTCTAAAAAATGAACTGTACATAACAGAAATGCATAGTTTCATATCCAATCCTTCCCTTTGTTTTTTCTAAACTGAAATGTATACTGGTAATCAAGTCCATAATAGAAAAGAAATTCAATGTAGTTCTTGAAAATATTGATTGTTCTTTAAAATTTATAATTCAGAATAGGTTCACAGGATTTTTTAGAGCAGGAGGGATAACTAGGGAGAAATGGAGGAACTCCTTTATCAACGAAGACCTGTAGACTTGGAGGTGAAGGCCTTTGTTCTAAAGAACATCGGCCTTAAAGTCAGAAGATCTCAGTTCTAGTCACAGTTCTGACACAAAGGGGCTTGACCAAGTAACTCAAAACACATCACTTTTCCACATCTGTTAAATAAGATTACGGTATGGATCCCAGCACACCTCCACCAACTCAGTACTGCAGGAAGCAAATACTTTAGTTGAAAATCTGAAGTATGATATCTAAGGACCTTTCCAAAGCATTTCCACACATACACAACTTTTTTTTTTTTTTTTTAAGCAGTTGGGGTTAAGTGACTTGCCCAGGATCACAAATAAGTGTCTGAGGCCACATTTGAACTCAGGTCCTCCTGACTCCTGGTCCTTTTCTCTGTTCACTGAACCACTTTACTGCTCTTCACACATGAACAATTAAAAAAAAAACTAGGCTGTTGGTTCCATAATTGATAGGGACTGTAGAATTCTAAAGTACTAGTCAATTAAGGGGTAGCACAAAGTTCTTCAGAGTTTGTCTACCAGCCTAGGCACTAAAAGTCAGAAATCACTATAAATTCAATTTATAAAATTTTAAAATTACTTTGTTGATTGAGATAGGTAAGCAGGTGGCACATGATATCTAAGGCAAATAGAGACAAGTGCTCAATTAGAGAGTAAATTATACAGTGTTAATAAGAGATTAGGACCCACTAGAGGTTCTTTACCCCATGCAATCAGAAGAACTCAAAGGGCATTGAATAAAGAGATTTGCAGGGATTTTTTTAGCTGAAGCCTTTGCTTCCTGCAGGACTGGGGTGGTGGAGTATGTGAATCCGTGAAGCCTGAGCATTTCTTTACAATGTTCAAATGTATAAATTCCTTATCAAAGTACAATAAATGGATATTTATTGTCTGCTGACTGCTAAATGGATAAAGACATGTAAAACCATGTGTTATACAGGATTTCTTATTCAAGTAAAATTCCTTTTAGCTACATCAGCAAAATACTGTTGAAATGGGCTTTGTCAAGATGTGCAAATATGCTCTTTCATACAGAAATAGATGTTATGAAGGTATTCATTTTAACATCAGTTTCTCATAGCATATAGTCTAATAAAACAGAAGTAGGATAGACAAAAAGATAGGAAAAGACCTATATAACAATTAGAGATATTAATACCATGCAAAGTTGAGTCTTGAGCATTGAATTAAAAAAAAAAATCTTGGATAAATGTCCAAAACAGGGTCTCCATACATTGTCTCTTTAGCTACAGGTTGGTACTTTGCTGTGTTCAACTATAGTCAGTGAAATTATTCAGATCCATTTTGGATCATTGCAGATAGACAGACTCCTTATAAGAGAAAGATTTAAGCTTTGCTACAAATGTTTCAAGAGCCTGTCACCATCTCTCCAGGTATAATCTAGCCTGAGCAAGATTCTGAATGTGTGACATCTCTGCTATGGCAAGTGCAAGGTAGATTGGAAGCAAAGTATGTCTGATACCATCTACATAACAACAGGAAAACAACTTTGCCCATATGAAAAATGGGTGTCAACACATTCATATCCCTCCTGAAGTTAGGAGCTCCTGGTGGTTGTTTCTTCCCTTCTGTCACAGGGAAGTCCACTTTGGTGGCTTGAAGGCTGCTGGGTCCTCTGCACTTCTGAGAGTCTGGAGCTGATGTTCTGTTGGTGATGGCTTTTGAGTACCTTTGCAGAACTCAATGCTGAAACCATCTAAGTCACATTTCTGGAGAGTTCTTGGTCTAAAAGTGCTTTGAGGGTCCATGCTTCCAGAATACATGCTACCGATATCCAGGCCAGCTAAGGAAATAGCTGATCAATGAATAAAGCAGCCTCTGGGCTCTTGCCCGGGAGATAAATGAGTTGTGTTACTTTCAAGGATTGAAATTGAACTGAAGCAGTTAAGTCTGCTTATTTTCTCATCTTTCCATTTACATCTTTATTTTGTAGATATCCTCTGCCACACCATGGTACTTGTTCTGCGGTGTGACCTTTGTGGGGAATATATGCAAGATCTCTCAGTCCCTGCCCATTACTTAAAACATTGGATGCTCTTATGTCTGTTTTGTAATTAGAGAATTTATGATGATTATATGGTCTTGGTCTTGGCCTTCGCCCAGGGACCTTGTTTATATGATCACTGAAAGTTGAGAAGAATTATGATAGCAAAGTACAAACTAGGATCTCCTCCCTCCGTCTTAGAAATAAGCTGCTGGTACTTTCAATCTAAAAATGACTGGCTTTTCCCCCCAGGACTTAACTGTACACGTCAGATGGAGGTGTCACTGGTACAGTGGTGGATTCCCAATGGCAGGGAAATTCCAATCTTGCTTAGAAACACACTTGTGCTGTGTTCAACAGCAGGCCTATCTGGCTCTCTGGATGTTACTGAAAGACTCATCCAAGTTTTTCTCTAGTTAGAAATCTATAACTCTGATTTCCATTATGAAAGTCTGTTGAAGTTACATAGATACAAAGATGTCAAATGGGAACATTCTGCAGCTGGTGCTGAACAAGCAAAAGGTCCCAAGTAGGTCCTATTTTTGTTGCTCAGTCACTTCAGTTGTGTCCAAATCTTGGCGATCCCATCTGGGGTTTTCTTGCAAGGACACTAAAATGGTTTGCCATCTCCTTCTCTACCTCATTTTACATATGAGGAACCGAGGCAAACAGGGTGAAGTGACTTGCCCAGGGTCATGTAACTAGTCTGAGGCCAGATTTGAACTTAGAGAGATGACTCTTCCTGAATCCAGGCCTGGCACTCTACCCACTGTGCCACCTAGCTGACCAAGTAAATCCTATGAAGTGTCTCTATTGACTGCTGAGCAGGAGAAAGGAGAGCACCCTCTGTAGCCCATTAAGACTTAGACTCTAAGGCTCCCTGTGTGCACGGATTCAGCGAGGAATTAGGCCATAGTGAATCCCATGCCAGGATTCAACATGGCTGTTGTAGAAAGGGCTGCAGTAAATCTTTTGAAAAAAGGGAAAGGCATACTTTAGTGAAAGAAAAAATAGAAGACATCACATATAGGGAAAATGACTTATATAATTACCTGAAAATGGAAGAAAATTAATTGTATTGAAGTGATGGAAAGTTCCTTTTCTTGGCTAGTAGTGCACTGAGAGGTAGAGACACTGAGGGATGGACATGGCGAAATGAAGTGACAGGAAATCCATAATCAAATACTACAGTGAAAAAGCAAGTGGTACTCACAAGATTAAAATAATTTTTTCACTACTATGTTTATACCTAACCTTTCTGTCTTGGTTTTTTCACCTGTCAGTTGGGGAAATAATACCTGTGCTATTTAGTCCTTTTAAAAATAGAAAATGGCTATACGAATGTAAGCACAATTTTTTCTTAAAAAAAAAAAAAACTGGTACTGTAGACAGACAATCTAAATTCAGGTCTCAACTCTGATACTTATTGTGTCATCCAGGACAAATATTTTAGCCTTCCTGTGCCTTAGTTTCCTCACATGAAACATGGGGATAATATTTACCCTACTTACCTCACAAGGTCATGAGGAAAGAAATTTGTGAATTTTTAAAATCGTGTTACTTTTGGTTAGCCCACATGCTCCAATAGTGTCTTCACGATGTCAGGAGAACTAAAGGAAGGCCCCAAACATTAGAAAGTTAAAGAAAGGACATGGACAAAAGTTGTCTGAGATGAACAGGCTTAGGTTGGATGTGTTGTGTACTGCTGGAGAGATTAAATACTGGCACTGATAAGGTTACAGACCTTTTGGAGTATCTAAGTTGAGCAGGAATTAGTAGTAGTTGTCACAGTTATAGTACACTACAGATAGAGGATATCTTCAAGGAAAGCAGTCTTGAGGAAAGTGCTTAAGGTAACAGGTAAGGCTGGGGCTTTAGGGAGAAGGAAGATCCAATAATATTGCCTGATAGTGCTTAAAAATAAATAATAAAATAATAAAAAATAAAAATAAAAAACAAAGAACTCAAGAAATTTCTAAATAGGAAACATGGAAAAATTAATTCCATGGTTAATAATATTTGAATGGGGAAAAGGGCATATGATTCTTCTAGCAATTGGCAACTTCCTTCACAGCACCGAAGCAACATGAGATGCTGTTCTGGAGGCTATGAATTATTAGAGAAACTTCACATCCAGCCCCAAGACAGGACAATTTTCTTGACTGTTTCCTTCAGATCACTATTAAATTATGTGCACCAAAAATATCAGGAAAGTGAATGGTTGTATCCATTAAGCCAGAAATGGTTTTTTCCCTAGCTAAAACAGATTTTAATTTATTATAGCTATTTTTCTTTCAGGCTGTGGAATTTTATCAATTCTAATCATTTGGTTTATGTTTGCTAAAAACATTTCACTTAATTATAGCTATTTTTCTTCCAGGTTGTGGAATTTTATCAATTCTAACATTTGGTTTCTGTTATACCTATTTTTGTTAATTCATATTCCTTTTGTTTGCCATTTCTTCCTCCCTTCAACTTCACATAGCACTCTGTATGTACCTGTTATATACTTATGAATTATTTTGTATATGTATATATGCATGTCTTCCTATTAGACTCTAATTTGTATGAGGGCTGCGAGCAGATCCTATCTGAACGTATGTCTTTCCAGTGCCAAATACTGTGTTTTGCACAACAGATACTTAAATAAGTGTTGACTGAATTAAACAGAATATCTTAAATCTGTGAATTCTACGTATTCCTCCTACTAGATGGTAAGGTTTCTTAAGGATGTGGTACAAATCTAACAAATGTATGAGTCCTCTGACTTCAACTTTGGTACCATCCAACCAGGAAATCCTTAATAAATAGTTGATGGTATGGAGTATTATAAAAAGAGAACTGAAAAATGGGCATTAGTTTTAGAGACATATAACTGATATTACAAAAAACCAAGGGGTATTGGACTTGAGCAAAGAGAGATCTGCATTCGAACCTCCTTTGAGTCACTTTCTGTAACTGCCCAGAGAGGGCGATGGACATGTCACTTAATTTCTCTGAGTTCTAGATTCCTTAGGTGAAATAGGGGAGACCATACTTATGGTCCTTGACTCACAAACTGTCACGGAAATTAAATGAAATCATACAGGTAGTATTAAGCTTTATAAACCTTAGAGAGCTATATAAATATTGCCTATTATAAATGTTTGACCATTTACAAGAAAAAAATTACTACCTTCTCATGTGGATCAATCAATAAAATGTAAAGAAATATTACTGTGTCATGGGAATAGTTTCACTGAAGTTCAACTTTATTTTCAGGAAGATACCATTTTTATCAAGAACTTAAAATGGATTATAATTTCATTTTAATAGAGTGATACTTATGAGTTTTTACAGCCTTAATTTAACAACGATTTTATTAATCAAATAAATAACCTATCAGTCTACTCAGTAAGTTTGTTTGCCAAGAATGGTGAACATATGAAGTTGTGATTCCCTTTCCCCCATTCTTATCTCACCTGTTTTAATTCTGGTATTACTATTTAATGTACATGAAAACAGCTTCAAGTAATATTTTAAATGCTTTAACCAGTTCTTTTAGTGGAGGAAGAGTGCTTGGTAACTTAAAAAAAAATTAACTACTAGCTCTTACTGCCATGACCTGTACTACATTTTATGCTATTTAATGATGGCCTTGAGGAGTTTGAATGTTATCCCAGAGGCAGAGGGCAACAGAGTATTCCAGAAAGTCTTTGAGGAAGGCTCCATGAAAGTGTCAAATCTCTGCATTGGGAAGATTGTGGCACTTAAGCAAGGGTGCACTAAAGAAGAAAGAGATTAGAAACAGAGAGACAAGTTAGGAAGTCATTATAATAGGCCAGATCACAGGCAAATCATGCTGAACTATGGTGGTGGCTCTGCAATTTGGGAGATGTGAAAATAGATAGAAAAGGACCTGGCAACTGACTGGGCATAGGCAGTGATGGAAAAAAAGCATGGATGATTCCAAGATGTAAAGCCAGCTGATAAGAAAGATGGCATTCTCAGTGGAAATAGGGAAGTTGAGGGGAAAGGTTAAAGATTATGCATTTCAGTTTTGGACATACTGAGCAGGCATTTAAGAATTAAGAGGTCAGGGGAGAGGTTCAAGTAGGATATGTAGTTTTAAAGTCATCTACATTGATAATATAATTGAACCTATGGAAGCAAATGAGATTTCTAAGAGAGAAAGTATAGAAAGAGGAGAGAAGAGGGCACAAGACAAAGCTTTGGGGGCTTCTATGTTCAGGAGTCTCAAGTGATGGATGATGATACAGGAAAAGCGATTGAGTGTAAGTAGTCAGGCGGTGGTATGATGGAAAAAGAATTGCTTCTAGAGTTTAAATCTTGCCTTTGACAAACTCTCCGGGCATCTCAACTTCACCTATAAAAAACTAGATAGTTTGTGAGGTCTTTTCCAAATCTAGTTTGAAAATTCTATGAATGTTAAGGAAGGCAAGGAAGGAAAGGTTACCCAAGGGGAGGGGTTGGTCAACAATGTCAAAAGCTGAAAGGTTAAGAGGATGAAGACTGAGAAGAGGCAACCAGATTTAGTTTGTAAGAGAATAATCTCAAAATACGCCCACAGGAGTATTATACTTTATAATTTCATTCATACTAAATTAGCTTAACAAGATTTAAGGGGACGAAAGTACGGTATACTTCAACAACTACAGCTGTCAGTTTGGTGCTCCGGCCATAGAGAACATGAAATCAACAAGTCTGTTTCTCTAGAATGGTTGGAAGCTGTTTCCTCAGTTTCAAGGTCAACTCTAACCAGGAAAAGGAGGCTTTGGAACTCATTCTTCTTTGTAGTGTAGTTGGCAGACAACAATGATTTGTGATTTAGGTAAACTGTAGTGGCAATGCTTCCAATGTTAAGTATGTAGAGAATTTTTTGTTATCAGATGGACAAACAGTTCCCTACAATCAACAGTTCTTACTACAGGTATGCCTGTAGGGTAGAATGAACCAAACATATTCTGAGTATGCATTTAATTCCTTAGTTAATAGCTAAATAGTTCTTATCTTAAAAAAGAAAGGGAGGTGGAAAAAGTTATATTTCTCCCAAACTTACGAAGATATTAAGACTTTATTTTCCTCTGTCTGTACCTTCAGCCTCAGCAAACCATGAAGCAGATATAGCCTGTCCCACAGTTAACAGCTATCAGCAACATCATAAATGAACTTCAATCACAAGAGAACTTGACTTTTCTGGGTTGTTTTTTTTTTAAGAGAGGAGGAAATGGAAGAAAAAATAAGTCTACTACTTTTCACCTACTTGTTTTTCAGGAGGCAAATGAGCAAGTACACTGATTGTTATCACTTCTGCCAAAGGACTTCTGGTTGAGGTGAAATCAAGCTGATTTTGTTTAATGGACACAGTTTAAAGAATAATTACAAAAACCTTATTTTAGGTATCTATGGATTTTAAGTCATACTGTCCTTGTTAATGGCCACAGATGGGAGAGAAATGACAACAAATTATATACATACATACATATACATATATAATTACTGTCATTTATACACATACATATATTTGGATATGTTTGCTTTACAAAATACTAATAAGTTCACCTGCTGTCAACTCTTGCATCACTTCTACTATTTTATTATTCAAACCTTTCCTTCCCAAATGTCTCATACAGAAGGGAGATATCCTGGCTTAGTGGATAAACAATCAGCCTTCTGAATCAAGAAGATGTGGGTTCAAATCTTTGACAAAGTCTGACCCAGGTTACTTTTAATTGTTTTTCTTTATAATAAGGGAGTACTCAAATCACTTAAACTCTTAGAGGCCTAGGCAACCATAGAACACTATAAATATAGAAAAGTTGCTGATTTCTATTAGTAGATTAAAATCACACATCTGAAACAAATACTTGTACACATTCATTATCTTAGTTCCAAGGCCTGACTGAGTTTGCATTTTGTTTTGACCCAGCTCTTTATTTCATTAGTGGAGCGAACTCACTCTATCAATGAAGATAAGCAACTGTTTAGCAATTTAATTTTTAAAAAATTTTTTTGCTTTTTAGAGAATATTTAATGATATTTTTTAACATTTTGGGTTTTTTTGAGCTTCAAATTCTTTCCCTCTATCTAGCCTCTCCCTTACTCATTGAGAAGTCAAGCAATGTGATATCCATTATACATGTGAAGTCATAGAAAACATTTCTGTATTAACCATGTTGCCAAAAAACCCCATGGAAAATAACGAAAGTGAAAAAATATGCTTCAGTCTTTACTCAGAGTTCATCAGTTCTGTCTCTGGAGATGAACAGCATTTTTCATCATGTGTCCTTTGGAATTATCATAGATCAACATATTGATTAGAGGAGCTAAGTCTTTCACAGTTGATTATCATTACAATATTGCTGCTGTTCTTGTGTACAATGTTCTTCTGGATTTGTTCACTTGACTTTGCATCAATTCATATTGATGTTTTTTTTCCCCAAAAACTTTTTCAGTTTCTTCCTCAAAATTATCCTTGTCATCATTTCTTATAGCACAATAGTATTCCATCACAATCATATACCACAACTTGTTCAGCCATTCCCCAATTGATGGGCATCCCCTCGACGTCCAATTCTTTGCCATCACAAAAAGAGCTGTTATTAATAATTTTGTACATATAGGTCCTTTTCCTTTGATCTCTTTGGGACACAGACCTACTAGTGGTATTTCTGGGTCAAAGGAGATGCAAAATTTCACAGCTCTTTGAGGATAGTTCCAAATTGTTCTCCAGAATGGTTGAACCAATTCACAATTCCACCAACAGTGATTAGTTTATTGATTTTTCAGTATTCCTTCCAGCATGACATTTTCCTTTCCTGTCATGTCAGCCAGCCAATATGACAGGTGTCAGGTAGTATAGTACCTCAGTAGTGCCTCAGAGTTGTTTACAATATTACATTTCTGTCATTATTAGTGATTTAGAGCATATTTTATATGATTATTGATAACTTTGATTTCTTTTTCTGAAAACTGTTCATATCCACTGATCATTTATCAATTGTGTTCTTATTTTTTATAAATTTGGCTTAGTTCTCTACATGTTTTAGAAATAAGGCTTTTATCAGAGAAATTTGCTGTAATTTTTTCTTCCCAGTTTCCCCCTTTCCTTCTGATTTTGGCCACATTGATTTTTTTTTTTTTGGACTTAGCAATTTTGTCTTAAAAGAATTACCCGAGGCACTGAAAGATTTAGTAATTTGGTCCATATGTGCCACAGGCAGATTTTGAAGCCAGGTCTTCAAGACTATGAGATCAGCTTTCTATCTATCTATGACAGAGAGTGCAATTGTGTCAGGAAATAAAAATAATTGTGACACAAAAAATTAATTAATAAACTGACCACCTATAAAGTTGGTGCTGGCTCAAATATCTTTTCCTATTTAACATTAGTGACTATCAAGCCCAGTAGGTCAACTTTTCCATCTGTGTTGTCCAGTCTTTCACTAACAGTCTCCTGGACTCGATAGGTTCTTCAGCTCTATCACAATAATTCTGGTATGCTGTTTCACCACTATAATCTCCTTTCACATAATTATTGTTTCTGTGATCTATTCACTGACCCAGACATTATTTCAAATTTCATTGTTAAGTTTATATTTATGTCTGTGTCTCTTGCTCGTGGTTTCTGAACTAATACTGTTTTTATTGCATTATGGTCTATATGGGATGTATTTATTATTTTTGCCTTTTTACATTTGTAAAATGTACCCTAATACATGATCAATTTTTGTAAAATTTTGTAAAAGTGGTACTGAGAAATATATATATTCTTTAGCAATCCCATTTAGAAGATGCCATAAGCCTTTTAGTTCTAGTCTTTCTCACAATTTGTTAACTCCTTTCTTTTCCCTTTTGCTTACCTTTCTGTTAGACTAATCCAAAACCAAGAGGGGTACACTGAAATCATCTGCCATTATTATATTACTATCTATGTCTTCTTTTACTTGAGTTAACAGTTCCTTTATAAATTTAGGTGCTAAGTCATTTGGAGTATATAGATATGGTTCCTTGCAGTGTAATTCAATTTCCTTGTTTATCCCTTTTTGTGTTTTTAATTTGTTGTTTTTGCTTTGTCTGATAGCATAATTGCAACTCTGGGTTTTTCAAATTCACTTAATGCATAATAAATTTTTTTCCCACTCCCTCATTTTTATTCTGTGTATGTCTTTGTTTTTAAAATGGGTTTCTTGTAAGCAATGGGTTTTGAGGTTTTGTTTTCTTATCCAATCTTACATTCTTTTTTATTTTACTGGAGTGTATAATCTATTCACGTTTAAAGCCTAGGTAGGTTCTTAAAAAATGATTTGAATATTAAAGAAGAGAGGGGAAATAAGAAAAATCCCCCAAATGCTTTTGCTGCAATTCTTCTTTTCAAGATTGTACCATAAAAATCAAATAAGGAATAAAAGTTGTCAAAAATAAAATGATGCTACGTGGCATAGTGGAGAGAGTGATAGACCTGAAGTCAGAAAATCCTAAATTCAAATTCACTCTCGGACATTTACTCTCTATGTGACCCTGGGCAAGTCACCACCTCTGTTTGCTTCACGTTCCTCAAACGTAAAAAGAGGATACTAATAGTACCTACCTCCCATGGTTGTGGCAGGAATCAAATGGGATAACACTTGTAAAGTACTCAGCACAGTCCTGGCACGTAGTCGGTACTATACATACATACATATATATATGTGTATATATATACTTAGCACAGTGCCTGGCACGTAGTCGGTACTATACATACATACATACATACATATATATAAATATATATATATATACTTAGCACAGTGCCTGGCACGTAGTCGGTACTATACATACATACATACATACATACATATATATATATATATTCATATATATATATATATATATATATATATATTTAGCACAGTGCCTGGCACGTAATCGGTACTATACATACATACATATATATATACTTAGCACAGTGCCTGGCACATTGTCGGTACTATACATACATACATACATATATACATATATACATATATATATATATATATACATATTGCCAGTGCTCTTCCTCATTCTTTGAAGGCTATCCTACAATTTCCTTTTTAAAAATTATACCTAAAATCAGTACTTTATTCATTGTTCCTTCTAAGGATGATCACAATTGTAATTTTAGCTTCAATTTTGTCAAATATAAAAAAATTAACTTTCATAATTTTTAGTTTAATTTTCAAGAGATCCAATCAATTTTTTTTATTACTTATGTAGAAATGTTGGTCTCTGTTTTAAATGGATTTACTTTAAAATTACTTTTTCCAGTGGGTGAGAAGGAGATAAGCAGGGTTGGGGGGATGATGGATGGGAGGGCAATGGGAGGGGGGAGCAATTTGAAGTCAACACTCAGGGAGGGACAGGATCAAAAGAGAGAATAGAAACAATGGGGGGAAGATAGGAAGGAGGGAAATAGAGTTAGTTTTGCACAACACGACTATTATGGAAGTCATTTGCAAAACTACACAGGTTCTTGCTAACTAGGAAATAAGAAATACAGGTGATGGGGAATAGAAAGTTATCTGGCCCTACAGGACAAAAGAGAAGATGGGGACAAGAGAAGGAGGGATGATAGAAGAGAAGGCAGATTGGTGATAGGGGAAATTAGAATGCTTGGTGTATTGGGGTGGGGGGAGGGGACAAATGGGGAGAAAATTTGGAACCCAAAATTTTGTGAAAATGAATGTAAAAAGTTAAATAAATAAATTTATATTAAAAAAAAATAACATTACTTTTTCCCCAGAATCAATTTTCAAGTATATACCATGTCAATGATCTTTCAATCATCCCAAATATGATTTTCTAGAGAGAATCTGAGAAAGGTGATATTGTTCTGATTTTCAAAAAACGGAAGATGGTGTAATTCAGCCTATCAGCTCACAAGCTTGACTGCTTAAGATACAGCATTAAAGGGAAAGAAAGAATATTTAGGAAAGGAAGCAGTGATCACAAAGGGGCAGAATGGCTTTATCAAGTCCCAGTCATATGAGACTAAGCTCATTTTCTTTTTTTTTTTGACAGTTATTACTCAATCTACTCCAGTGAGCATTCAATGAGCATCAACTACGTACAAGGCACAGTGCTAAGTTCTAGGAATCCAAAGACAAAACAGGAAAAACAATCTTTGTCCTCAAGGAGTTTAGATTCTACTGGGGGGATTATACAACATGTAAATAAGCTCAAAACTGATTCATTAAAGAGGCAAAAAGCACCTAGGGTGAAATCAGAAAAAGCTTCCCACAGGAAATGGCACACAGGCTGATGGCTCATTCTTAAACTAAGTAAAAGACTGTCAGAAGCAGAAGTGAGGTAGGAGTGCATTTTAGACCTGAGGACACAGCCTGTATGACATATCAAAGCTATAACTCAAAAGTCTCAATCTTCAGACCTCAAGTCAGAGCTTGGGTCCAAGTCCAGCTTGAATCTCCATTATACCACAAAAGCTCACACAAGGCACATTAGCTGAAGCCATTTCTTTAACAAAGAAAATCCTCCTCACCACCTCCACATACTTTAAAATCAACAAACACTAACAAAATGCCTACTATGGTCAACTCATTGGGATAGGTGAGAAAGAGAAGTATATATCCAGGAAGCGGAAGCTAGAAGCTTCATTCACTTGGAATTCCCAAAGCAATTTGATACTGTACTTAGCTGACACTTTTGATTGTCTTAGAATACTCATTACAGTGTAAGTTCCCTGAGAGCAAGGCCAATCACATTTATCTCTGTATGCTCCACACAGGCCAGCATAGCTTCTTATACAAGGTAGAGGATGAATCAAGATTTGTTGATCGACAAGGAATAAAAGCCCTCTAAGTTTTGTCACTATGGTTGTTTTACTTTTTGATTTATTTCAGTTTCCTAAGTCATAAAAAAAAAACAACTTGACAAAAACCTATATGGATTTACTGTTGCCTGAAATTCCTTTAATGAGGAAGAAGAATAATGTCTTTCACTTAACAATTAACAAAATCCTACAGTAATACTTAGGCTTAAAACATAAATATGTGATTAAGGCAACAGTGAAGTGGTAGCATCCCACCACAGTGGACAGAACATTAGGCTATGGTGAAAACTTACCAGCTATGACACCTTAGGTAAGTCATTTAATCCCATGACGCCCAGTTTCCACATTTTACCATAACATCTGCCCTCATAGGACCGGTGTAAGGTCCAAATGATTAAAAACTGAAAGTGCTATACAAGTGTGAGATTGATACCGTTTTATTATAATATAACTAGTATTTGTATTATTCATTGAAAATTACTGTTACCTGATTCTTTCCAGTTTGATAGAAGAGAAGGTAGGGGGGGTGGAGCCAAGATGGCGGAGTAGAAAGACTCACCTATGCTAGGTCCGAACCCACAGCCCATAGATTTCCTGTAAAAAGAACTCCTGACAAATTCTGGAACAGTGGAAGCCGCGCAGCAACACAGTGAAGGAGATTTCCGTTGCAGAGAGCCCTGAAAAACCGACCGCAAAGGTACCCCGGACTGGAGCGGAGTCCTGTCCTGCCGAGCGCTCCCCTCCCCTGCCCCGGCCACGCGGCACTGAGAGGAGCGAGCAGAGCCCTGCAGGCGTCAGGGACCTGGATCTCCGGCAGCGGCGCAGGTCC
>JAQQSK010005263.1:0-14990 GCA_028658325.1 Potorous gilbertii
CCCGTTTTTCATGCTTTTCTTGCATCTCTCTTGTTTCTTTTCCCAGTTTTTCCTCCACCTGTCTAATTTGATTTTCAAAATCCTTTTTGAGCTCTTCCATGGCCTGTGCCCATTGGATATCTATTTCAGATGTTTGGGATATAGAGGCCTTGACTCTTATGTCTCTACCTGATGGTAAGTGGTTTTCTTCTCCTTCAGAGAGGAAGGTTGGAATCATCTGTTCCCCAAGAAAACAACCTTCTATGGTCTAATTTTTTTTCCCTTTTCTGGGCATTTTCCCAGCCAGTTACTTGACTTCTGAGAGTCCTCTCCACCTCAGGCCCAGGTCTGCCCAGCTAGTGCTTGGGGTCTGAGATTCAAATGCTGCTCCCCAGCCTCAGGGCTTTTGGCGGCCAGGCCTGGCTGCTATTCAATGGGAGCTTAATTTCTGGTGCTCAGGTGGGGGCAAGGCCACCCCCCCCAGGCTCAGTTCCTTCAGGGGGTTTATGCAGAGACCTTTTGTAATGGAGCTGTTGCTGAGCTCCTGCCTGCTCAGGGAGCCTCTGGCCACCTGCTACCTCTGCCACTGCCTCTGCTGCTGCTTTCTGAGGGAGCCTGAGTCCCAGAGACACCCCACTCCCCTCTTAGCCCGTCCAGACGTCTCTTTCACTGACCTGTGCATCTGTGGGTGAAGTGGCCACTGGAGATTCCATCCCTGAAGCCTGCTCGGATTTGCTCACTCTTCTCAGTGCCACGCGGCCAGGGCAGGGGAGGGCTCTGCTCCCGTCTGGTGTGTGAGGGACCTTTGGGATCAGTTTTTCAGGGCTCTCTGGAATGGAAATCTCCTTCACTGTGTTGCTACACAGCTTCCACTGTTGCAGAATTTGTTGGGAGTTCTTTTTAGAGGAAATCCATGGGCTGTGAGTTAGGAGATAGCATATGTGAGTCTCTCTACTCCGCCATCTTGGCTCCGCCCAATTCACCTTTCTTGATCTCAATTTCCTTATCTATCATAATGGGTAGAATAAATAAATAGTAGGTTTCATTGTGCAATTCCCTCATTGGTAATATTTGTATCTAGATTCTAAAATAGTACAAGAACAACCCTAGACCCAACCAGACAACCCAAGGCTACTAGGTACTATTCATGACTTCAACTAGCTTTCTGAAAGAATTCTTTCTATCGTCAACATTCTGTGATTTTGTGAGATCCTAGTAACTGCTGTCACAGGATCCCTGTGACCTTCAGCATGATGTATGGTATGGTAGAATGAACCTGGGAGTTTGTCTTTTCAATATCTGCTACTGATTTGCTATATAACCTTGAACAAGTCACTTTCTCTGATTTCTTCTTGGGGAAGAAGAGTGGCCTCAGTTTCTTCATCTGTAAAATGAGAGACTAGAAGATGGTGCAGATCACTTTCAGCCATGGCCTTGAGATTTTGGATTTGTCAAAGTCTAGAGAATTCACTCACTGTGGCTCTTAATATCATCTCAAGGGTCAGCTCAGAGCATTGTACTTGCTGAGCCCTCTAGTGGCAGTTGTAATATCATTTAGAGACGTTTCAAAGAACCTGGTAAGAGCCCTCTGGAGCTACACTGGGGGGGCAATCCTGAGTAACCAATCATAGCAAGTGCAACAACCAACTCCAACTGCTCCTTCTCTGTTTCTAGGATCAGAACATGGTCTCAGATAGTAGGGACTGGGGGCTAAGGAAGTAGTATAGTGTTTTCTTAATTGAAAAACTCAGGAAAGAATCATTGTTCTAGTGCCTCTAGGATTAATTTCTCTGGGACAAACTATTAATACATAATAGTCAAATAGGCAGCTCTAAGGTAAACCTAGGACGTAGGTTAGCATTGTACAGTCTTTTCATTGGTAATATCTGTATCTAGATTCTGTACAAGATTACAAGAATAATTGTAAGATCCGTATAGAAAATCTAAGGCACCAACTACCTCTTCCAAAAGGTTGGCAACCAACCATACATAAATATGGAGACAAAAGAGGAAAATGATCAGGAACCATAATCCATCTTTCTCCCTGATTGTCTTATACCTCTTTTTTGGACACTGTTCTTCATATTATCTTACCAAAATTCTCTCTATAATACAAGATTGTAATCTCCTAGACAAAGGTTCCCAAAGTGTGTTCTGAAAACTCCTGGTAGTCCCCATGACCCTTACAATGGGGTCCACAAAAGCACAACTGTTTCCACAATGATATCAAGATATATTATTTGCCTATTAAAACACACCTCCCTTTTTAAGTTACCCATCTGTATGAGGCCATGTTTTCTTCATATAATTCAAACAAAACAACTTATCACAACCGATTGAAAGAAGAGGCAAATAGGAGAATCCACCTATCTTCCATTAAGCCAGCTGTTAAAATAATTTGCAAAAGTATTTTAGAAATTTCCTCAGTATTTTTTTATTTTGGAAAATACAATTATTCTTTATAAAAAGTATGGTATATAAATTAAAATATGATGAGTTGATTATTCCTTTTTAAATGAATTAATAAATGAATTAAAGAATCTTTTCTGAGTATGTTCCTCTATAAACCCGAATGAATGAATAAATGAATTTAAAAAATAAGTGTTTTTTCTATGTGCCAGGCAGTATTGAGCAATACAGATTCAAAGGAGAGATAGCGCCTTCCCTCAAGAAGTTTATATTCTAAGAGAGGAAGACAAGACATATTGGAGATGGAGGCCAGGGAAGGGTGTTTTGTTTGTAAAGTTGGATGGTGGATGGAGCCATTGGCAAGTAATTGAAACATCATTTTCAGAAGCAATTGTAATGTTAATTTGATTAGTATTCTAAGAGCAAGAAGTGTAAGGAAGGAAGAGAAGGGAGGAGCATGACAGCAATCTGAGATCTAGTTACTGGGACCAGCTAGACATAGAAAGTTCTCAACAACCAAGACTGCCGGACCCCAGGGTGGTACCTACAAGTTACATTAAGAGAGATCAGTGGAATAAAATTTATCAAATGCTTTTATTTCAGCTCATTATCCTCTAATCATAGAATTTCAGAGCTATAGGTTACCTTTGTTATAATCCAAGTAATAAACATAACATATATGTATATATATATATATATATAATATGTGCATACGCATGTATGTGCATATGTATGCATGTATAATGTCAATTCTTGGTATCCTAACTCTCCTTTCACTGAAATCATCTCTTTCTCAATCTAAAGTTTATATTAAACTCTATTTAACTTTTCTCTGCTTCCTCATCTTGAATTCTAAGAGGGTTTTCATTTTCTTCCAGTGCTCCAATCATATCTGTTTCAGCTACCAGTTCTTTATTTTTTTGTTAGAATCAGAGCCAAAGAATTATTTCCTCTTGTAATTTCCTATTCATTATGAAGAACAAAATTATCATTAAGGCAAGTAAAAATTCATCAGCTGAATTGGAAGTGAGGGAGTTCTGGTCAATGTCCAGATAATTTATGACCTCTGATTCTAGTATGTAATGCTTCCATTCTAGATTGGTAATATTTTCTGAATTCATTTGATTTTTTTTTTCCTCCAGATTTCTGTAGAGTTTTTCCACCATAGACTTCTATTCTGGTTCTCTGTTTTTTAACCCAAATGCTTTTCACTATGCCTCCATTCCATCATGGTCCATGGATTTTCTTTATATGAGTATATCTTTTTAACAGTTATTATCACTCTGCCCTCTTCAACACTCCATTTTAGCCACTTTGTTCAGTTTGAATAAAGAGTAATCTTCCCAGAGCCATATTCCAGTCACGTCTCATCCTATTGTGTGTCAGCCATATCTACAGGGTTCAAAGTAGTTTTCTTCATAAACATTTCTAGTGTTCCTTGCTTGTTAACCATATACTACAATGCACTGACTCTTTAATATGATACCCCACCCAATGGTACAGATGGCATCTCATCCAAATCTTATCCTTCACATCTTCTACTCATGTCTTCCCATAAATCCTCATGCATCTTGATGGAGATCTTCTTTTAGATCATGATCTCTTAACCTTTTTTTGTGTGTAATGGATCCTTTTGACAGCTTTTTGATGTATGTGAATTTTTCATTTTATACTTTTCAGCAAAAAATAAAACAAGATTGTAGCAGTCAGCACCCCAGCATATACAGGAGAGCCTACTGAATAGGTTTTTAGGTCTGCTTTTCTAAAAGGAAAGCAACTTTTAATGCATCAACAATCCTCTTTAGTTACACTCACCAACAGAGAAAATACAAGCAGAGAAATAAAGATCAACAGATAGGGCTTCCAACTGTCTGACCGTAAGTAATACATACATCACAGATCAACAGACAGATCCAACTGTCTGGCCATACATACACACAGTTACCAGAGAGAGAAACACCAACATCTGGGTCTTCAAAGCTGGGGGGCTTCTTAATGGCTACCCTGAATCTCATCTGGCACATGAACCTTTTTCCAAAGAGCAAGCCCCAAAGTAAAACCTTACCTTAGAGTACATATACACTTTTCAGAGGGCACAACCCTGGTGATTCAGTGCATCATTAGAAACAAAAGGTGTGGGTTTTCCTGCAAAACAAATCTATACTAATCAAGCTTCCCTTAATGGGCTTCACCTGAGGCCTATTAATTGGGGGAGGGAAGATCTTTAACTCTTCCCCTCACCCACCATTAACCTTGCATTAACATTAAAAAGATTACCAAAGAAACAAATTATTTTGAAATAAACTTGTCAAAATATTTTTAAGCCCTAGGTTAAGGAGAAGCCCTCTTATAAGATCTTTTAATATCAATAATATGTGAGTATCAGCACACCATTAACCCTGCTCATCTTCACTCTCTATTTTCTGGCTATCTCACTCTCAGTCATGGCAACATCCTTACTTTCCTGGAAGAACTTCCACTTTGATGATTCCCTCTCCTGATTGATGACTGCCTCACCCTTGTCGCTATTTTAGGAAAGCCCTAACCACCATGTTTTGCCTCATAAGATTAGAGGTCCATAGCTTTACAGCTAGAAAGAACCTCATCAGCCATGGAACCCAACCACTTCACCCTCTACTCTTGGGCCATGTCCTGCTCAGTCAGGCCAATTACTTTGCCTATAAGTATATCCTTTTACTCAATCTGATCTACCTCTCTCCAATTCTGGAAATATGAACCATAATGAAACCAAGTCTGCCATTTTTCCACTGATCATCTCTAACTTTCAGGAGCAAAGTACCTCTCCCTGGCCACCATTCCCCTTTGTGAATTACATTATGATGTAAATTCCTTGAGGAAAGGTCTTGTGTACTTTTGTATTTGTATCCTCAACACTCAATATAATGATGCATAGTAAGTATTTAATGAATACTTTTCATTCATTTATTCACTAATTCATTCCTTCATTCATTCATCCATCACTTTCTTTTTAAATTGTACCTTATCTGGTACACTTCCTTCTTCTATGCATGTCATTGTGATAATATTCTGTAGTCTACTCCCACCACATTCTTCTCCATTGGCAATATTGTTTAGCTATAGTTATTGACATTTTTCTTGGCTCCTTCTTGGTTATTTTCTCTGGTGACTTATTGGGCATGTCGTAATTATCACTCCCTCCAATCTCTAGCTATATTTAAGTAGTTTTCTTTCTTCTTTTTTTCAGATTAAAGTCAGATGTCCAAACTCCTCAAAGCCTCTCCATTTTTAACAATCTTTGTTAGTTCTACTTTAATCCCTGGCCAAGCGCCATTGATAATATTTTAAGTTGGAGTTTAGAAATGGAAATCCTATTGTCTTCTTTATTGTAGGCTTATTTCCTAAAACTATTTTTTTTTCTTTCAAAACTCCTATCTTCAGTAGGTAGCTGGGATGAAAATACCACATCCACTCCCTATGGTTCTCAGTTTCCTGTTCAGAACTTCCTAATAACTAGGAATCTGTAGCATTTCTAGATGACTTCTCCCAGTATCCTTGGTCTCAGGTGAATCAGTAGATGTAGATCATGATTTGAGAAGACTTTGGGGTTCTCTGCAGTTAATGGGAGGTCTACAAAGACTTGTCTGTCTCAGTAACCTTCTGCAGGTAGTCATCAATTACAGTTACTTGCCCCTTCTTCCTCTGATGTTTGATGTTCTCTCTTTTGGTTCTACCTATGGATCTACATTGTCATTTCTCAAAGCAAAGAAAATGCTCTTCCTCATGGATACAACACTTTTCTTTATGGGAAGAACTGCAAGGGTTATTCATCCTCATTTTTTGGTGGTTCTTCTTTTTCTTCTTCTTCTATGTCCTATTCTTTCACCTTCGACCTTCCTTGTACATGTTAACATTTCCTTCTTGCTCTTCTCTACCTCTTTTCTCTTTTCTTATTGTTTTGACTTCAGAACTCTCCTTCCATTTTTCTAAAGCCACAATTGTTCTTAAAAGTCTGGAGATTGGAGTGCCATTCATTGATCCCCTATACATTGCCTTCTAAAAGGGAAATCAAACCATAATTTTAAATTACAGACATAGAAGTTGCTTGTGTCAAAGACACAAATATTTCTCATTTTATATAGATCATTAAAAAAATTTCTATGCCCTCCATTCTTCTTAGAAGTAAGACTCTAAGTCTTTAGCACTCATTTATCTAGTAGCTAGTATTCTTAGTGATAGCTCTTGTGGCCAACTCTTGAGAGGTAGTTAGCTTTCATGGGTCTCAGTGTGAATCCATTCCTTTTTATATCCTTCTTAAGAATGTTTGCATATTGGAATCCTTTTCTGATTATGAGATTATTATTAGCATAATACCTTGGAGGGGCAACAGTCATTGGAAAGAGGGAGAATTGGCAGGAGGCAGCAAGCTGATTGGGTAAGGGAAGAATCAATCGTACTTGGGTTTTTGAACCTGGTTATCTGAGAATATGATGGCACCTTGTAAAAGCAAATACCCTGATACACACAGGAGGGCCTGCTGTACAGGTTCTTAGATCTGCATTTCTAAATGGAAAGCAACTTTTGAGGGGTCAACAATCACTTTGATCAATAAATCACATAAATCATTCACTTAGCTCAGGGGGAAAAGTCAGTACCCTGAATTTCAGAGAAAATGCAAAGAAATAATAATCAATAGACAGGGCTTCCAATTGTCTGACCATAAGCAATACATACATCACAGATCAAAAGACAGATCCAAATGTTTAACCATACATACATAGTTACCAGACAGAGGAGCACCAACATCTGGATTTTCAAAGCTAAGGGACTCCTAAGTAGCTACCCAGAGTCTTCTCTGGTCAAACAAACACTTCCAATGAGTAAGCCCCAAAGTAAAATCTCACCTCAGAGTATTAATAAATTTTTCAAATGCAGAGGGCATCACAACCCTTGGGAACCAGTGCCTCATTAGAAAATTAACAAAATGTGTGGGCCTCCTCTAATCAAGCTTCCCTTAATGGGCAAACCCATCAATTGGTAGGGAACATCTTTAACTCATTAGCATTTCATACCTTCAGCATAATAAAAAAATTAAATAGGGTGGCTAATTTTGAGGGAAAGTTAATCTTATGGGAAACTCCAATCCCATCCTTACATAGGAAAAGTAGTTCTTTTTATGCATGTCCCATAATCTGCTACCCAAGCTTGTTGTCCCTGAAAGGGGTATGGTTTGGGAAAGACATAGGGACAGGATAGTCTTGGGCCAGAATTTAGAGTCATAGACATTCTCCTAGAAGTTCAGTAGATGGTAAACCTTATAAACTCAACCTAATGACATCATGAAATGTTCTTGTCTTCTTTGTAGAGGCTGACTTCTTCCTGCTTAACACTGCACATATTCTCCTATCCAAGAGCCAGCATTAAAATACATAATCTATGGGTAGAAAAGGCTTTTTTTTTCAATGCCAGAACACAGGAACCACAAACACTTAGTTTTCATATCCCAGAGAATCTATGAGTTGCTGGGTCATCTACAATGTCCTCTCCTCTGCTCTGTTAATGACTTCTCATGCACAGAGGAGTGTAATCTTAGACCTCAAGAAGATGCATGCATAAAACCTAGCTCTTTTTTCTTTTGTAATTTGAGATGCCAACTCTCTGATTGTATCTATATGATGCCAAAACATCTGTTCAGTTCAGGGAATTCATTAAAAAATCATTCAAAATCCAGTCCAAATGACTGCTTGGCATGGTACAGACCAAATTGGATGGCTGGCTACATTTTTTTACTTACTTAAACCTATGTTATGTATGGGTGTCATGTACTTTTTATCTTCCGAGAAGCACTCATTCTTTGCTTATTAGTTCATTAAGCAGACATGAAAATTTATAAATGTATATATCTCATACACATAGATATTTTTATCCACATATTTGTGTGTATGCACGTTTTTATGTACATATGTGAATAAATTTACTGTTACGAATACAAAGCCAAAAATTCATTACAAAACCTCTAAAATCCAAACTTTTTGTGGGTGAAAAATGTTTGGATTCAATTAACATGATAAAAATAATGAAAACATGATTATTTAATCCAAGAAAGAAAGGCACCCTATCTGGTCAAAAGGAGATCATATATAAAGTTAATGATGAATATTGTTCACCTAAGGGACCGTCCTTTAAAGAGTCTTTTAATAAAAAAAAAAAAAGAATGACACATTCAGAAGCTTCTTAGCAAAATGGCTTTAATAACCATTGAGTGCCAAAATAAACCCTTCTTTAGGAAGAAAAAAACCCTCCAATTTTCTGCTTGTTTTCTCGCACTTGCTCACAGCTGTGAGTCAAGAATAGAAGTCAGATGCTTGGATTTCATGGGAAAAAAAAGAAAAAAGATTGCGTCTGAGTGTTCAAATCTGTCAGTTTCCCTGCTTCCAGGAAAGCTTCCTTTTATGGACAGGATGTCAACACATATGGGATGGGGTGGGGGTGGGGCTGAAGGACCAGTAACAAGGCATTCATAATTGTGTTGAAGACGATTGGCACAGGCAAACACTGGAATCTGAACCAAGACCTATTTAAATAATCACCATTTATAGAGCTGGATTTGAGTAATTGGTAGATAGCCTAGAGGGAATAAAGGCCTTTAAAGTGAAGTCTTAGGGTATTTTGCTCCTGGGGAAATATTTTGATAATTTGTGCCATTTGATGTATTCCAAAGGGTCAAATAAAATATTTCTTTCCAGAAACAGTTTCATGGGATGGGGATAAGAGTCATCTCTCTAGGCCTATAAGCATTCAGTTTCAGATTGTATCAGGAGTCAGAGAATAATGGCATGTTCTTTCTCAGTTCCAACCAAATGACCCCCAAAGAAATGCATGAACTTGGAAAGACCTGTAGAGAAGAGGAAAATGTGAGTTTCCATTCAATTCAGTAAACATCAGTAAAAAGTGACCATTCAGTGAGCACTGGATTAAATGTTTGGGATATTGAGACCCAATCGTTGGCTTCAAGTAAAATTTAGTCCAAATATCCAAATAACTATAACACGAGGGAGACTATAATATGAATAAAATACCATGAGAGTTTAGAAGAGAAAAGAGACCATAACCAGGGGAAGGAATTTTGTGAAGAGGATCAGGGAAGGCATGGCTGAAGACAGATCAAGCATTAGGACTAGCCAAGTCCTGGTAGACTAATGGCCATTGGGATTGGCAAAGGTTGACTACCTTCACCAATCTCTGTCTTTTAATTGCTCCTATCTCTTCAAAAGGGGTATGAGGCCCTTCAGTGCTCCAAGTTCATATAGTCCAGAAGAGTAATTCTCTTTTTGTCTTTTTTCAAAGGTGTCCTCCTCAGCAAATAGGAAGAAATGGTACCCAGAATGCAAACATGAATCAGGTGTGAGATAGGCAGCTTTAACCGCACATGAAAAAAGAACAGTATTAAGCCATAAAGAACCTTAGAATTATTACCATTGATTAAGATACTAGCACACAAACCTCGTTGAGATATTTCTAATTGACATTTCAAAATTTCATTGAGTATAGTCCAATTAATACCAGTGGGTTCATTTTTTAACCCTTTCTGATAGTTCCTCTTTCTGTAGAGACATTTTCCTGTTAGGTAGTTTGCTACTTCCTCTGATTCCAACACTCCAACTGCTCCAGTGACCATATATGGTGTATGCACTTTTCATATAACTGCATCACTGAAGAGTTGTCTTTAAGAGTGATATGGGACTCTGGGAAGTTTTCACAGGATCTGAAATCAGTCCCAACTGACTTCACATTCTATCTCACTATATCACTCTGTGTGTGTGCGCATGTGTGTGTGTGTGTGTGTGTGTGTGTGTGTGTGTGTGTGTGTGTGTGTGTAACCTTGGTAAGTTCCCTTCTCTGAGATTCCCAATCAGCAGAGAAGGATGTGTGCTGAAATATCTCCAAAAACACTTCTAGATGGGATGTTCACTGTTTCTTTTACTTAACTTCATACCTTTGAATCTTTAAAAATGCCCTGTCAAAAAGCAAATCCCAAGTCACCCTGCCCCTTTTAGACAAGAACTGTAATATCTTTGGTGTAGGAAACTTTCAAGGAAGAAACTCTTGCTGCTGATGGAGATAGGTGTCTGAGCTCTCACTTCCAGTCTCAGAGGCCTGGGGCACTCTGACTGTCATTAAATGACAGTCTATATGAGCAGGAAGCAGGTCTTGATTCCAGGTCTTCCTCACTTAAAGACCACTCTTTATCTCCTTTGTCACTCTGCCTATCTATTAGTTAACTCTGGAGAGACTGGACGAGTAAGAATGCCACACAGGTGAGGGCAGTAGTGACAGGGGAACAAATCTTCCTACTTCACAATTATGACTGGTAGTAACCATCACTTAGATTCTTACAAGGTCTAAGAAGCAGACAGACAGAGACAGGGAGAGATACCAACAGAGAGGCAGAAAGATTTTGATTTAATGGAAAGCAATATCAGCTCCAGGGACTTTCCTCCACCAAGTGAGACAAAGACACAGACAAAGAGAATTCTTCATCTGTTTTCATTTTGAGTCAAAGATGAACACTCTTAAATTAGGAAATCAGTCCTTGGTTAATGTAAACATTTAGCCATATAGAAAGTAGCTAGTGAGAGATAATTGGAGGGAGGGGATCTACCTAGATGTTTGCAAAATAGGTGATACCATGGGCCTTAGATACACAATGAATATGTCTATAAGGTCCCCTCTATGAATCCAAAAGGACATAGCTTTGTGTGTGTATTGTGTGTGTGTGCGCGCGTGCACACGCATGTACACACTTAAACACAGCCTTAAAAATCCCTGGTCCTTTGCTGATTCCAAATGGGCTATTTTATAATCTGCATGTTTTAATGAGGAAACACATTTCAAGCATCAACAATTATTTCAAAGGATTTTACAAAAGGTCTCTTATTTCATTTATAGGTCTCTGTGGTTGTTTTTTTTTTCTGTTGTTGTTTTTATACCAAGGGGCAGGGAATGCAATTAAACTCAAACATTAAAATGTCATGTAGTAATTAAAAAAAAAACTTTTGGGTTGCCTGGCTGTGTTTTTCCACCTCTGTGAGTTAGGCAATGACAAGAAGACCCTGAGACAATCTCAGAGCAAAGAATAAAAGCCCTCTTGGAAACTTCTCACCTACAGGAAATTCATGGGAGAATCAAGGGAGCCAGACACTTGTAAATTCAGTGACAGGCATCACTTAGAGTTCCAAAAAGTGTGTCTATTAGGGTAACACATGGGGGAGGAAGCAAGTCCTTTGTTGTAGTTTCTGCTACAAATATTCCCCTACTTGCCAGTGACAATATAAAGCTACAAATACTGAAGGCCATGATGTTGGGATTAGTTAAACTAACAGATAATGCAAATGAGGCAAGGGAAAAGAACTTAGTGGGAAGACATAATCAGGCTGTAGGAGTTACCAAGAACTTGTATGTGAAAAGATGCCATAAACAACATTATTAAAGGAGTGTTTGATTAGATAATAAAATGGACCCCTTAAGCATAGAGAAAGTGAAAGGTCAGGCTAGTTAACACTGAAAGTATGAAGAAAGTCTCTGATGCTTTAAGTAGCAGTCCATGCTCTGTATTTTTGCCTTGTTATTATTGACAGTTCCATGAACACAAGAGGTATCTGATAAGTGTTTGTTGTGTGGAAGATGCTTCTGTGGACTCCATTTTCCAAATGCTTGGGACTGAGTCTTTCCAATTGGGAAACATTCTCTAGATTGCATGTCCCAGAAGGCTGTGTGTGTGCTGATGACATCCCATGTGTACTTTGATTGGCTGAACAGATTCTGCAGAACTGGAGGTTCATAAATTACTTCAGGAATCTTGCAAGAGTGTCTAGAGTAGAACATGGAGACCCTGGTGAAAAGGGTTCAGGGAGTGATGATACAGAGAGATGATTGCTAAAGTAAGGAAGAGAAGAAAAGGTGGTCATGTACAAAAGCATAGACCTAGCCTTGGGATCCTGAACTCAAGCATCCCGGCTCAGGTTTGTAAGAGCTGTTGTGAGAGAATTCAGTGGTCACCATCTGCAGGCCAAAGGATTTTGTTCCTTTCTAGTCTGACATTCTAGGATTTAAGGAGAAATTGTTTAGACATACGCTACAAATCCCATTCAGCCAAAAAATTACATCTGTCTTCCTTCAGATTGGTTCTAACAAAGGACTATGGGTTTGAAGTGCCACCCCACTCCTCCCCCAGCTCCCATGTTAGAGTCAGAGAGATTAAATGAGGAATTGACTAACACTGCCCAGAGGGGTGAGAGATGTTGGCAACTTGTTTATGGGTGCAAGGAATGATTGCTAACAGTCTCAATTTCCTGTTATTTTCATTTCTATTTCATTTAAATTAAATGTCATTTGCTTTTGAAATATGTGTAATTTGGGTGGGGGTGAGGGTAGGGTGCAGTCTCAAGCAGTAGCTTTGAATAATCTAAATGTTCCTCTGAACCTGGGTGTAGCTAAGAGAGGTGGTCTGCTGTGGAGGATTTTATGGGAAAGTATGACCATGCTTCAAATAAGAACAGTAGGGAAGGAGGGAAGGAGGGATCCTCTGTTGCTACCAAGTCCAAAGATTACATAATGAGTGAGAATAGGATATGAAGAACAGCTTTTTGTTTTAATCCAATTAATCATAAATTGTTTTGATCTTATTCATTATAAACAGAGGCAGGAGCAATTCAATGAGAAACATTTTTTAGTGCTTTTTAACCTAGTAAATAAGTTACTAAGGCTAGGGGAACCTCTTTGGGCTGTGGTTTCTATGTCTATAAAATGAATGGATTGAACTAGATTCTAAGGGTGTCTTCCAACTCTAAAATCTTATGAGTCTATCTGTGGCCAAAGATTCCCTATTATCTTAAGTAGATAATACAAAGTGCCATATTTCACTACATGCAGTATATCCTCTCTAGTCCTTAAAATAGTCCAGAAGAGTGTGCTGGAGTGAAAATGTCCAATTCTAGTTCTGCTACTTAGTACCTGAGCGATCTGAGGCAAGCCACCCAGCTTCTTTAGAGTCTTGGTTTCCTCATTTATAAAATTAGGAGTTGGACAAAGTGACTTCTCAAGTCAGGTGCCTTCCAATGAGTCTTGTTATTATCCAAACCAGGTGACAGCCTGTTGATGGTGAGACAATCAACCTTCTGTAACTTTCAGTATCAACAAGCACTTGTTAAATATCTACCATGTGCCATTTACCTCAGTGGCAGACTCTGAGCTTACAAAGCCAGAAATGAAAATACCCCTACCCTAATGCATCACCTAAAAGGCAGCTAGATGTTTGAGTAGATAGGGGCAGGGCCTAGAATCATGAAGATCTGAATTCAAAGTTGACAAATCCTTAGACACCTCACTAGCTATGTGACCTGGGGCAAGTTACTTAATCTCTGTCTGCCTTAATCCACTGGAAAAGGAAATGGCAAACCATCCTAGCATCTTTTCCAAAAGAATCTCATATAGGGTCATAGAGAGTTGGACATGACAACAACAAAAACAAAGGGTCATCAATTTAAAGCTGGAGGTAATCTAAAAGGCCATCTGGTCCAACTGCCCTCCCCTATTTCCCCCCAAAATTTATTAATTTATTTGTTTTCAGTTTTCAGCAATCACTTCCATAAGTTTCAAATTTTCTCCTCCTCCTTCACCCTCCCTCACCAAGATGGCATGCAATCCTGTATGCGCTCTACATATACATTCCCATTAAATACATTTTCACGTTAGTCATGTTGTAGAGAAGAACTGGGTGAAACCATGAAAAAACAAAACATAAAAGAAAAAAATAGTCTGCTTCTTTCTGTGTTCCAACTCCATAAGTTCCTTCTCTGGATGTGGATAGCATTTTGCATCACGAGTTCTTTGGAAATGTTTTAGGTCTGTGCATTGCTGAGAAGGGCTAATTCTATCAGAAACAGTTCTTGCACACTGTGGTTGTACTGTATATTATGTTCTTCTGGTTCTGCTCACTTCACTCAGCATCAGTTCATGTAAATCTTTTCAGGTTTCTCTGAAGTCTGCCTGTTCATCATTTCTTATCACACAATAGTATTCCATTACACTCATATATCATAATTTGTTCTGCTATTCCCCATTTGATGGGCATCCCCTTGATTTCTAGTTCTTGGTCACCACAAAAAGATCTGCTATGAATATTTTTGCACATGAGGGTTCTTTTCCTATTTTTACGGTCTCTCTTTGGAATACAGCCCTAGAAACAATATTGTTGAGTCAAAGGTTATGCACATTTTTATAGCCCTTTTATTTTAAAGATGAGAAAACTGAGTCTAAGAGAGAGAAAGAGACTTGTCAATGTCTTACTGGCAGAAATAGAATTTGTGCCTGCATCACTGAACAACAAATCTAGCACTTTCCATCATGCCATGTCTATTACATTTTTTTTCTTGAGAATTCAACATGAGGAAAGATTAGTGAATGAAAAGCATGTATGAAAATATGGGAAATAATTTTAAGGTCTCACAGTTGGTAGCAATTCATTATTCCACAGATCTGACTCACTATTGCAACTCCAATTGGCTTGAAAACAGCTTTTGATGTGCAGTGAGTCTGCTGAGACCATGTCACCCACATGAGCA